>JAOTQJ010000102.1:3183166-3215711 GCA_025642045.1 Solanum sejunctum | reverse complement strand
ACAATATGACATAGGTCTACATTGTTTTATATTAAATTTTTTGATTTTATGTCCACCACTTAGCTCAATGAAACCGCAAGGCTCATGGAAAATTCAACTAAGTGGGTCATGTTAAAGTTGTACTGGGCCCTATTTTTTTAAAATATCAAAATAATCTTGAAAAAGATTACGTGCAATCAGACAACAAAAAAAGATAAAAATAAAAAGCAATATAAAAGCAAAATGGAAGTAGAACTAGATTTGTTCTTGAAACGGTACTTGCTTTTTCAATTGAAATGGAGGAATGCTTTTGAATTAAACAATGATCGAAAATATCAAGGTATATTTTCTCCTGTTTCAACTCATACATCCAACCAAAATTATCATATTGTCAATTCAAAGGAGAGAAATGCATTTGGATATAATGTTAATTCACGCAAATTTATCTTTTATAGGCTTGATGAAGAAGGGGTATTTTGATTATCGAACCTATTCGATTATTGGTAAAAAATAATAGAGAATTTCTCAGACATACTGTGAAAAACATAAATTCTAAAAACTATTTTATTCACAATAGAATTTACCATACCGAATATAAAAGTTTTTGAGGAAATAAGTTAAGATTCTTTTTCCCCTCCTTTCATTCAGCTAGCGCATAAGACGTCCTTCCAATAGTAAAGAAAGTCATTTCCCTCCTTTTTAGCATAAAGTATTTTCCTTGAGCAAATATTCAGTATCAACTAAACACTAAAAATGACACATTTAAAAATATTTTCGTCATGCTAAAGCACCTGGCAAATAACGACAAGAAAACAGTTGCTTTTTCTCCATTTTCACTTTCATTTTCGTTTGCTTATTATTATATATATACTAATTGTTTTGTTCGCATTTTCCGCGTGATCAAATTCTGTATCTCATCATCTGATAACAAATATTACATAAAAAAATTAAATTTAATTATGCACTTATGAAAAAATTAATAATTCACTACAAAAGTAATTTTGATAAATTATTTATTTTATTAAAGGTCCTATATATCATCAAATTTTTCTTAGCGGTTGTAGAGTATTTTCTTGATTCAAATAAGAAAAAAGTAAAAGTCTATTAAATAAGGAAGGTTTAGGAATCTTTCTATGTCTAGAAGTCTTTATTTTATCGTTATTTTCATATATTTTAAAAGTCAATATTATAAATATAATTAAACAAGAATTTAACGAAAACTAGTGAAAAAATAATTTCGTCTAAAACAAAGTCTTGTAATAAATGACAAAAGGTTCAAACAACATTTCTAAAGGACCTTCACTCTTTTAATATAGTATAAATAAATAAATATATAGATAAATACAGATAGATAAATAGATAAATAAATATAAATTGAATAAAAACATATAAAAGGCAATGATATTATATTGAAAGCAAATGGTACCACACCTTGTAGGAATGTATTAAGAGACAACTAGCCATTATGAAACCACTCGACATTACTCCTTTCACTATTAAATATATTTAATTAGTCATTTAACATGAGTTAAAAGGTCGAAATAATTCACTTTAGCACTATTATTCATATCGTTACTTGTTCATCAACTCTAGGCATTCGACAAGCTTGTTTGGAGATATATTCATTGAAGACATTATCTTAGCTTATCTCTTATTTATAGATTTTCTTTTGTATACATTATCTCGATTGATTCATTAATTCACTTATTTTTTAAATTTAGTTTTTGAAAAACAATCTCTTTTCTAGTTTCTTAATGACATAATTTGTGTGGTATTCCGTGGTCGGTCAAGTCATCTATATGTTGCTTCATTTACTTAATTTCTTTAATTTTGCATGCTTCATGAGTACTTAATAATTCTTCACAAGTTAATTAGCTGTTTTAATTTAATCATTACTGCTAGTTGCCAAGTGGATGAGAATATTTTGGCTTCAATATAGGAAAATGTACTTTTGAATGTCTCTTTATAGAGAAACATATTATAATGTGGACTTTATTTTAATTTTTAAAATTTTCTTTTTACCAATAAGGCAAGAGTAGATTACTATTATGCTTAAGTTATGTATGTGGCATTTGTCTATATTGGAGGGACAAGAGGGGATTATATTTCTTATTACATATTTCAAGTACTCTCTTTGTTTTTTATTTTTCTCTTTAATGTTAATGAAAAATATATATTAAAATATTGGTCAAAGTTTATCCGACTTTTGAGAATCAAAAGGTGACAAGTAAAAAGGAACAAGAGAATAAATAATACTCCTTCATTCCAAAGTACTTTTCACAATTTTCTTTTTGAGAGTTAAATTATACGAACTTTTGATTAATATTTTAAGATGTGTTTTCATCATATTGAATATTAATATAAGAAAAGTTACAAATATTTTGGAATGAATGCCGAAAGTATTAATTTTAAAAATTAGTCAAATAAACTCTTCTCGTAGTTAATAATATTAGTTTCCTTTTAACAAATTATAAAAAGAGAAAACAATGTTGAAAGAAATTGTGTAAATTAAACAAAGTGATTGATTGGCAACTATGATTATAGGCTTGTATAAATGGCATGGTAAACATCAAATAATATGAAAAAACAAAAGAAAAAGAAAAATAAAATCATGAATCCTTAAGCAACAAAGCAAAGCAAAGGGAAAACTCAACTTTGACATCCATCTAGTCAGAGACAGCTTGGTCACTAAAAGAAAGAAAAGTCAAAAGGTTTTCAAAAAGGAAAGTATCGAACCGATCAATTACAAGTTGAAGAATTGAATCTTTACGAGTAAAATAAAAAAAAAATAATTAATCAATTGGACTATTAAGATATAATCTCAATAACAAATATCTTGGCTTGAATGCCATTATTATACAGTCCAAGTGGTTTAGATGAATATTCTTCTATGAAAAATATGCATGGTTAAACTTATTATTATTATATAGTAAATATTAAACATCTCTTGAACTTCTTCACGTTTACTTCTTGATATTTTAAATTTCCTTCTCATCAATAGAAATATTTTTTATTCTTTTCAAAGGAAAATTTCTCATGTTTAAAGTTTGAATATGGGGGTGCTAAAACGTATAAGTTGCATATGAGTAACCTCAAATCTACACGTAAACTTGCGCCAAACGTTTGCATTAGAGATTAATGCGAAAATTTACGATGTGTTCTAATTTTTGTGATATATTTAGTCTGTTTAAAGGAAAATGTTAGTCTTTTATAATTATAAACAACTTAATTTGAATTTTCTCTTTACCTTTAATATAATAATTTATAGTTTGACAAATGTCTAAAATCTATTTTAGATCATAAATTTAAAAAAATTTCATTTCATTCTCAAACATTCTCTTCCTAGTCCAATAATATCAAAAAAAGGCATAACACATAAATTGGACCTTAAACTAGGTTGCAAATTTTAATTTCGACCTTTAACTTTCGTAGTCCATAAATAGACATTTTAACTATCTAACACTTCGATAAAAAAAACACTTTAAAACTTCATAGTGCCACAAATGCCTACTTGTGTCTAGTTGTTGAAGTGTTGAAGTCAAAAAGTATTTTCTTGTCGAATTGTTGGATAGTTAAAGTGTTTACTTGTGCATTATGAAAATTAAATGTCAAAATTAAATATTGAAACAAAGTTTAAAATCCAATTTATGTATTATATCTTAAAAAAATTAAAAGGAGAGTAATACCATAACACTAAATAACTTAAAAAGAATGTCTTATGATAATAATTAAGCCTTAAGCTTTGATTCACGTTAATTTCCATCACACACGTTCCTTAAAACTCACAAAAGTGCCTAGAAAACAACTATATATAGTACTATATCTTATAAAAAATAATATTCATCGATCGACGTATAATATTATTTTCTTGAATTTCCAACGACTTTCAATCATCAATCATACGTAATACCTTTAAGCCTTTCACCAAGTTTTTTAAGTCTATATATAGCACATAGTAACCTATATCATATTCAAGCTCATTCAACATTTGTGCAAGACAAATTCCAAACAATAGAAGAAGAAGGAGGAGGACGAGAAGGTTGAAAAGTGTTTTTATAAAAATGGAGAAATACTCGGGAATTCTTCTTCTTCCGATATTGATAATTTTTGTTGTAGTGAGCCTGAATGGAGGTTACGCGAACGCGGCGGTGTTTTTGCCACCGGAGGATAAGCCATTGGTGAGACATTACTATAAGAAGCTAAATACATGTGCCAATGTGGAACCATTTGTTAGACACCAAGTGAAGCTCTATTGGGACAAGGATAAGACTATTACTGCTAAACTACTCAAGTTGCTCTATGCTGATTGCATGGTTAATGTATGTCTCTTTTGTCTCTCCTTTTTTCCTGTCCAATTTTATTGTGATTTTTGTATTATTCTATTGCGATATTAGAGAGTAATTTGGTATATAAAGTATTTCGTATTAATATAGAGTTTGAGAAAGGTATGGTATAATATAAATAGTTTACTCGGATACAATATTAGTGATTGTTTTCACGATTTAAACCAGCGGCTCATAGATTACATTGTTTTATCATTGCTTCAAAACGTGCTCTCCTTCATATTATTTCATTTCTATTGTTGAATTACAACTTAGCTTCAACTATTGGATTGTAAATTCAGAGTTGAATCTAGAATTTTTAGAATATGAGTGCATCACGAAAAAAAATAATGTATTAAGTGAGAATTGATTCCTAATATAATTTAGCTAAGTAACTCGACATCCAATCCAAGTACACCAGCCATTAACCTTCTTGTAGCATGTGTGACAACAAATAATAATATATTAATTTTAAAAAATACATACAATTTAGTTTTACAAAGAGACCAGGGATTCACATGCTCTATCTTTAACCTATATGAGGAAAAACTATGAAAACAAATGAGAATTCTGTGAACTTTAAGGCTGAGATATCCAAACTACATCAAAATCTTTGTGGTATCCAAGAATTTGAGTAAACTATACTTCATTATCCCCCTCCCTCCCAAATTATTATATGGATGGCTATGGTTCTAAATACTTCGACCGACTAGTTTATAAGATATATTTTATAAATATTGAAAAACTTATTTAAATATATACATATTATACACAACATATTGACTGATAATATATTGTGTATATTTTGGTCATCTTGATGATTAAACTAGTTGGACAAAAACTACATATCCTTATACTGCTACAAAATATATTATTTTACACTGAAAATTGTTAGTGACTATTTTCACAAATATTTTAATTAAATAGGTGAGAAAAGCACAAATATTAATATAATGTTTTCATTCTTAAAAATTAAAAAGTTTCTCATTCAGTGAAATTTATTTACCATCATACATTTTTCAGTGAGTAGAAAATAAGTGGGGAGATCTTGTTCTATAGCACAATTTTTTTAATAAGTTACAGTGAAAAAATCTTTATTTCTAATACTGTTAACTTTTCCATTGTATTTTATCTCTATGGAGCCCTTTGGTTAGAACCTCGGGCAGAAACATGTTCTATAATATAAATTTCTCGATAATTTATAGTGAAAAAAATCTTTATTTCTAGTATTGTTAACTTTATGATAACTTGAGATAGCTTTAATGATAAGCAACAAAGTTTACTACACACTAAAATAGAGGACATATTAGACAATGACCTAGAGATCTAAGCCTATAAAGATGGTGTGTCTCCTCTTTAAAGAAAGAAAAATGTAAAGGCACAACTAAGTTTATTTACACACCCTCGAGAAGATATTATTCATAGTAATTTACTAAACTAATAAGTGAATTTTTATTTTAAATTTCTATAAGTGGAATTATTAATAAAAATCTTGTCTAGCAGGTAGAACTACATTGATAGTGTACAAATTTTTTGTACGCAATCTTAGCTTGCATTTTTGCCAAAGATTATTTTTAAGGTTTGAACACATAACTTCCTGATCACATAGAAGTTATATATATATATATATATATATATATATATATATATATATATATATACAATTACCAAATAGTAACCTACAAATGGGACAAAGGAAATATACCTCTATTTTCTAGGCCTTAGGGAAGTATCTTTTAGGGAGCATCTTAAAGACAAATAGCTTTAGTCATAAGCAACTAAGTTTAATACACGCAAATTGAGGACATATTATTTAGACCATGATCTAGATCTAAGCCTTAAAATTTGGTTTATCTCATATTTTTAAAGAAAGAAACTATAGTATATAAAAAGAAAAAGAAAAATTACAGCAAAGAGATAACTATTTATATTTACAGACAGTTAAACTTGTATAAATTTGTATAAATTGAGATAGTTAAACTATTATAGTTTTAAAATATGTACAAATAGATGGTTAAATATGTATAAATTAAATTGAACAAGTAAATACATATATTGTCCTAAATGACATAATTCACATAAAATACCATGTTGGACATAAATTGCCTCATAAAATGCACGTATTTACTGATTCAACTTTGGACAAAATAAATATTGTATATAAATTTTAACATCATCCTACATACTGACATAAAGTACTTAATTCTCAGTAACTTTGTTAATAAGTGCAATTAATAACTTGAAAAATAATGCAATTAGTTTTCTCTAAATATGAGTTATATATATACTAAATCCTTATATAGGATCTATCAAAAACATCTTTTGTGTACATCCCACTCAAGTACTTTATGTTAAAAATTTTATAATTAGTACAAGATCATGATTAATTATGTAATTAATTTGCGATATTCGTGTGTACTTATTTCATTATTGTTGTTATACAGGGTTGCGATGCATCAGTTCTTCTAATGGGTCCAAAGATGGAGAGAAATTCATCGAAAAACTCAAGGCTAGATGGATACTTATTGATCGACAAAATTAAAGAAGTGCTTGAAATTAGATGTCCTAGAGCCGTTTCTTGTGCTGATATTCTCAATCTTGCTGTTAGGGACGCCGTTCATTTTGTAAGTAAAATCTCTCTCATGTAAATTTCTTTTATTTATTCGATATATTAACTAATTATTTTTTGCTAATTAAATTTTTTTTAAAAAAAAAATTGTAGGCGGGTGCACCATCTTATCCAGTGTTCTTGGGAAGAAGGGATGGATTAGAGTCAAAAGCTGAATGGATAGATTACCCTTCACCTTCTATGTCTTGGGAGGACGGACTTGCTTACTTTGAATCAAAAAATCTTGATGTTCAAGACTTTGTCACACTTTTAGGTACACAAATATATATATGATTTAATTATATAAATCTCTTGTCATTCTAATTGCTCATTATATGATCATTTAAGTCAAGTTATTTATATCAGAAAATTACTTTTTTTGTTGAAGAAATCTGAACTTAATAAAAAATACGACCAACGATCATAAATTGAGTGACCATCTAACAATTCAACCGTCATACTGATATAATCTTTTTGACACAACTTATAAGTTGTCTTTTTTATATGGATTATATTGGACAATTCTGACCTCTTAAACTAAATTTTAAAATTGAGTTAGATAAAAAATTTATTTTTTTACATGATATTATATTGTCCACACTCTAGTTAGCAGGCCTGAGAGAGTGAGAGATGTCGAGTCTCCCAAATTGGCTTACATTAGGGATTTCTATATCAACTTTTTCCGGAGGAAAGTTTAGAGACTTCTATAAATTGAAGATTATTCTCTGAATCATAGTTAAGTGACCATATAAAATATTATCTCGTATAAAACACCGTGATAATTTGCTCTATAAACGCCATCTTTGTTCCAATTTCAGGCGCGCATACAATGGGACAAGCACATTGCGACAGTTTCTATGATCGTCTTTACGACTTCAAAGGTACAGGGAAACCAGACCCCAGCATGAAGAGATCATTGTTAGTAAGCCTTCAATCACAATGCCCGAGAAACAGGAAAAATGATTCATCTGTGTATTTCACACCAGAATATGGTTCTAACTACACATTCAGTAACAAATTCTACACTAAGATTCTTGCTCATGAATCACTTCTTGGAGTTGATCAACAACTATCTTATGGAGGTGACACTGGTGAAATAGTTAATGAATATGCAAAAGATCTCGAGCAATTTCGAAGGGGATTTGCATTGTCAATAAGCAGGATGGGAGGTCTTAAAGTGTTGACAGGTAAGAATGGCGAAATTCGCACAGATTGCAAGTTTACAAACAAGAACAATCCTAATATCAATTAGGTTGGAGTTTCTAGTGTCATTTTTCCAGTGTATACATAACAATAATACTGGCCAATGAAAAGATGTAAGGTCATTGGATTTTTCATCAAGGACTAATGTATTTTGTAATAATTCAAGACATTATAAGTTGATTAATAAAGATGTGGACAAATCTCATGTGCTTTAGTTACACTTTAATCGGAGGGTTTATCAGAAACCACCTCTGTATTTGTTCATGATTGGGGTAAAGTTTGTATATATATAATTTTTCACAGATTTTACTTGTAAAATTATATCATGAAATTACTTGAGATGTACGTCAAGAAAGAATTTTAAATTCTACTACATTTTTCATTTTAGTAATTTTGTGCAATGTCTTCTTTAGTATCTACATAGACAAGGATAATTTCTTTGAACAAGACAAGGTTTTAGTAAACAAGCAACAATTAGTTTTAGGCATAACACACACACATATATATATATATTGATAAATTAGTTTGGCCTCAACTGACAATTAAACAATTCAACTTTGAGTATGCATGTATTAGACATGCACCTCAACTTGTATCTATTTTGTTAGTTGAACATTTTCACTTATAAATGATCATGTAGAGACAACTTCGGAATTTACTTGTCACCTTCGCATTGAATGTTCACGAAACACAATGAGGACGAGTTGAAGTGTTTTATTGGCAGTTGAGATATCTAGATAATGTGCACCCTCAAATTTGCCAGCTGAGGCCAAATTTGAATGTTTGTTTATATGTTATGCATTAATTTACATTCCCCTTCCTGTATGCTTGTTTAAAATGCATACAATGACTTAACAAGCCTGAGTAAGTAGTTTTACACCTTGTTGTGAAACCTTTTTAGACAATTCGATATACACTTCATCAAGTTGTTATGCCTAGATTGGATATACGATAAAATATAGCTTGTTATTGAACTTAGGCTCTTCTCTTAGGATAGAGATATACACACTCACCTTGCTTAGTCAAATATAGGAGATCCGATTGTATTGGGGTGTAATCTTGCGTGAATATAGAATACTTTGTTTTTATGCTTGTTTGGATTATTATGTGTAACTATAATGCATTTGAGTTGGACTTTGCATGAACTTTTTGATTGATCATCTAAGGAATGCTAATATTCAAGAGCTGAGTTTATACAACCTATTTGCATACAACATGTGTTTGAGATCAATTTCTATCTACTTCAAGTGAAAAAAGTATATGCAAATTCCAAAATTGTTTTTAAAAAGTCCTAACTCAAGAAGGTAATCAAGTGGATAGTTCTTGTAGTTACAATCTATTTGAGTATTCACCTACATTGAGGGAAAAAAATTAAAGTTAGCTTAGGAAATTCCAGCTTTGACCTCAAGAACCTTTCAAATATAGCAGCATTAGTCAGACCAAATGGAGATGTAGCTGGTTTTATCTGCAAATATTAATGGCAAAATAATAATAATAATAATAATAATAATAATAATAACAATAATAATAATAAATAATGTAATACCAAAAATAAATCTACTATTAATGTTTCGAACCCAAAGAAAAGTCTAGGTCAATTCTGTAATTGTAGTCAATTGTATCACTTCAAAGAAATTTTTCGAACCCAAAGAAAGGTCTAAGTGAAAGCCGAGGCCAAAGGAATGACGAAGATACAACTACATCAGTAGACAACCATAAATCAATGGTTTCTATTCATTCATGAGATGGAGGAATGCATACACCTTACAAGTAATGAGTCAAAAAGGGAGATGAACACAATATCATAACCCAAAGAAAGGTCTAGGTCAATTCTGTAATTGTAGTCAATTCTGTCACTTTCAAAGAAATTTTTTGAATCCAAAGAGAGGTTTAGGTGAAAGGCGAGGCCAAAAAAATGACGAAGATACAACTAGCTCAGTAGACAACCATAAATCAATAGTTTCTCTTCATTGACGAGGAAGAGGAATGCATACACCTTACAAGTAAGGAGTCAAAAAGGGTGATTAACACAACGACATCATATCATGCCACACCGAATTATTCTACAAGTACAAAGTAAGAGACTTTGTGGCAATGAAGAAGAAAAATACTAATCACTCAAAGATTATGGGGAATGATGACATTCTTATCAAGACAAATGTCGGATACACACAAGTCCTAACAGTGTTAAGACGTAGAATTTTGTGCATATGACGAAGAAGAAGAGGAAGAAGCTAGGATAAAGTTCTTCCCTACATCTTCATCAGTCATATGGAGATAAAGAGTTCGAAGATAGATTGTGCGAACCAACAAGGCGAAAGATGATAAGAAGTATATAAATGATCTCCAAATAAACTTAAATTGAGATAAAAGGTGGTTAATAAGAAAAAATAAAAATAATAAAATGGTGTTGTCACTAACTTTGTTACAACCCCAATTGTACATACAATCTTTCACAGATGAAAAAATGAGAAACGTGTAGATGAAGAGGTTTTTCACGGAAGAGCAACTTATACCAGAAGAAAAAGAGCAATAACAACGAGAAAATTTGAAAGACAAAAGGTACAATCCTTATAGTATCCTTCTTTTGAGTATATACTTATTACTGAAGAGGGATGACTAGCTAGGCTAAAAAATTTATTTTAAAAAAGGGTACGTATAAATTGATTGAACTTTCAAAAGGTAAAAATTATTTAAATGCATTTGGGTTTTTGACCTAAATCAAGAGGATAACGCTCGATTAATAGTAAAAAGTTTCAAACAAAATCTATATGATTCTTACCTTGACAATTAACTGATCCAAAAAAATTAAAATGTTATCTTTTCATGGATTCTTGAACTGGAGGTGGGGTGATGGTGAAAACAGCAACAACATGGCTTTGTCTCTCAATATTTTCTGCCCATCCTGAACAAATGTACATAAAAGTTTAGCATAATGTTCAAATAATTATCAAAATGACGGACTTAGAAATTCTACTTTGACCTCGACCTCCTTTTGCCATTACTTTTATAGCTTTCTATGTTTCAAGGGACTCGAAAACTTATACAAAAATAAAATTGTTGCATGAAAAGAGATTCAATTGAACCTCCTTCACTAAACTTAATTTTAATTGCCACTAGGACCAGGTCCCTGGCATCAAAATTTTCAATTGCCTACTCTTATAGATAGAAACATACTATAATGTAGTTTCAATCAACATTTTGAGGAATATAGATCACAAGTTTGAGCCACTCACTAATGCTTACGTTAACGTATTCTAACAAAATCACTATTTGAGGTGCATGCACGAACCTTCACACCAAACACTATGTGAATTTGAGATCAACGCTTTGTCAATAGATTGCGCTTCTAAAATATCTCATTTTCTCCCTATTATTCTGTTATAGGTCACAGGTTCAAGGCACTTTAACAAACTCTATCAAAATCACACCACTTAGAGGTGTGTGCAACCCTTCACCAGACATTATGTGAACTTGAGATACTTTGTACAAACTGAGCTTCTAAAATTCTCATTTTTCTCCCTATTATTCTATAGTAGTGTTAGGGATATTTTGGGAATTTTTAATAGAAATAAGAAGAAATTATTACCAAGTGCAGGGTCAAATCCTTGTCGATGAAGTTCACGATATTCTTGACACAAGGCACAAAAACAACAAAATGCATGAGTAAGACAATCAAGAAAATCATTTCCTCCCAACTTAAATTTTCTCAATTTAACCCTCTTGTAAAAAGTATAAAGGGGTGTAGTTAAACATTAAGCAACAGAGCAACACGGTTATTATCACTCCTTCCATGCATGCTGTCCAAAATTAAAAAAATAATAATTAGACAATAATTAAAACATAAATCTTGTTTAATTAATTAAACTTATAATACCACGTGCATAAATTATTTGTCTTACACGTTCGTCCTTCACTCACTATTTCTGCAATTTGCCCGGATGTTATGCATGGACAAATACATGTTATAAGACCTATATACATATGCATAAAATAAGGTCATTAATTAACAACAATAATAACATACGTCGTTATCCATAAGAAATAGAGAAAACTTAATTTGCATGTGTGAGTTTGTTTACGTTGCCCATGTCAAAACAATATTAAAGAAGATAAAGGTGGATGAATTATATAACTATAAAACAATTTATATGTATATATTAAAAAATTACTTACTGAAACTTGGACGGATGTTAAATTCTGAACCCTCAAATTTAAAAATGTAATGAATTCATAGATAAGATAAGTTAAATGTTGAACCCATCAAAAGATTATGTGATAACCTCTTCTTGTGATTGATTGACAATCAACATAAAACTATTCGAATAAATAATAGAAAAATGATTAATAAAGAAGAATACATACAAATTTTATGGTTTCTACCACATGCAAAAATTATCGGTTGACATTGATCAATAGAGAATCGTAAAATAATTTATGTAGAAGAATACATACAAATTTTTAGGATCTCTCTCACATGCAAAAATGATGGTTGAGGATCAATGTAAAACTATTCAAATAGAGACCAGTAAAGTTATTAATAAAGATAATACATATAAAGTTTTTAGGTCTCTACCACTTGTAAAATTGTTAGTTGACAATCAACATAAAACTATTCGAATAGAAAATAGTAAATGATTGATGAAGAAAAACACACAAATTTTTAGTGTCTCTACCGTATGCAAAAATGTTGGTTGAAAATCAACATAAAACTATTGGAATAGAAAATAGTAAAATGATTGATAAAGGAGAGTACATACAGTTTTTGGGGTCTCTACCACATGCAAAAATGTTGGTTGACCAAGTTGTCTCTTGCATTGGTTTGGTTATTCCAATTGGGGCTCTTTGAAAATATACAGAAGACCATCACGAGATCCATATGGTGGAGGAAGTTGATGTTGTTGTTGTTGATTAGGTGGTCGTGGTGACGGTGGAGGCAGACCATATCCATAAGGTAATAAATGAGGATATGGATATGATTGCGATGACATATTATCTAATGGTATATTAGTAACAAATTGGCTATACCCATTCAAATTCACGAGGGAATACATCTTATTTTGCAGAAAGAGATGATGATTAGGATAAAACAGGCGTGGATGAAAGGGATATAGAAGAAGGAAGAAGAAAAAAAAAGAGAGGAAAAAAAAAGGCAAAAGGTCTTAAGTTCCAAGAATTTGTTTAAACAATTTTCTTGGTAGAAAGGGCCATATTGGCTCCTAGCTTTTTTTTATACCTAAAGAAAAATGGATACTATTGTCTCCACTTTTAGGAAACGAAGACTAATGGACGGTTATTAGGTATACAAAATTTAAAATTTGTATACCCTACACTTGTCATTTGTCTTTTTTATTATTTCTATATTTTTTTACTCAAAACATATACAAGTTTAATTCAATATAAAAAAACGAATCATGTATATTAACTTTTTAAAAAAGTTAAAGTCCCCATGTATGTACGTTAATTGCTAAAAAATGTATTAAGGGGGAGGATCCAGCCTAACCTTTCTACTATACAAAGAACAACAAAAATCAAGTAGTTCTCGACAAACAATTCTGGGTACAATAAGAAGTATATTGAATATACACTTTTTTTACCTATAAAATGATACAATTAAGTTTATTAAAGTGATATAAAGTACATGACTTAGATTCTTTTTATGAATAAATAAATCACATTAATAATGTAACACCCAATTAAATTATCAAAATACCCCTAGAAGAGAGATGTGAGTATAACGCGTCTTCCCAAACTTTGATGAAAAATCTAAGACCGAAAATGTGATTAACATAAAAAATTGTGTGAGAGATGGTCGTGGTTGATTTTTAGAGCAACTGGATCAAAAGATAATTTTTTGATGCAAAAATAATTTTGCAGAATAAGTGCGCGACAGGTGTGCGATGCGCACCTGCTACGGATGTACACTTAGACTTGGTCCTAATATTCTCTGCGAGATTGAAAAATCGATTGGAAAGCGATTTACAAAAATTACACATAAAAGGCATTTGACAAATGCGATTTATGTGTATTTTCATAGAAATACAGTTTTTCAACACGTTTTTAAGTTTTCAGTCAAAAACATAAACTGGAATGCGACAAGTCCGCATCGCAGACTTGCCCCATTACAATACTTGATGTTTATTTTTAAAAGCAAGGAGATACTAGTCTTTTCTCCACCCATCCTAGACTAAAATCATATCATTTTAAGGTCGTTTTCAATCTTATATCAATTCCTAAGCGTGAATTTTCAATCATTTACGCTATTCATCTTAGGAAGTAGGGCTAAGGAGAAAAGAGCAGGCTAGGGTTCAAGAGGATTGAGGCCAATTTCTTGCTAATTTGATTGTCTATCTCCCTACAAGGTATGTAAGGCTACTCACAGCGTTGGACTGAGATCATCCATGTGCCCTATATATAAATTCTCTATTGTTGTGTTCGGGTAATGTTTTACCCAACTTCTTGAATTCCAAATGGGTAAATTTTCTCTTCCATTGAGTTAGAAATATTTATACAATTGAGATTATTGTTATTTCTATTTCTTATATTATTGGAATTATCATTTGTGGATACTTTTCCATGAACCATAATGAAGTTGAGGATTATGGCTATCCTATACATTGTTTGATGTTGAGATTGACGGGTTTTCAAGTATTAAAGAAAAGTATTATTTTAAAAATCAAAGTTTTGATATTGAGAATAAAGATGATGACTTTTCTATGCAGTGATAAAAAAGTGATTTGAACTAATATTATATATGTATTTTGTTGAGTCCAATGAGTTATATTTTGAAGAAAATATTTTGATGAGATGATACATGTTTTGATAAGCCTTGAGTAAGTTTAGCATGAGAATACATGTTCTTGTATATTCATGAGATGAGCATTTACTATGTCATATATGCTGATCATGATTTCGCTGTAATTTACCTGATCGTATGAGTTGGAGTCTTGCATGGAGTTAGTTAGAGTCTTGAGTTGCATTGCATGAATGATGGTCTTGAATTATTGAATTGTCGAGTAATTGAGTTGATCTATTGAGAACTGAGTTGACTTGATTGAGAAGAGTCATAGAGATGAGTTTAAGTTAGTTTCACGAGCATATTTTAGTCTTGAAAAGAGTATTGAGCACCGAGTTGGTAAGAAAAATAACCTCCAAAACTACGTTGCCCTCGTAGGATAATCGTGCAGTTAATTCTGGTGGCTCATATCCTAATAGATGAACATTCTCTTTGGGTCCAAGAGAGATAGAGATAGAGAGGTTTATGTCCTTTACCTTGGCAAATTTAGGATGGGCATGGCAACGATGTAGGTTTCGTTATACATAATCGAATTCATGGTAGTGGGGAGAGTTATGTCAGTTAGAGAAACTTTCATGTAACACTTGATTTGAGTATATCATGATTTTTGAACTGAGTTGCATTAAACATTTAGTCTAATTTTAAAGCATGATTTTAAACTTTAAACTTGCATCATTTATCGGAGTTGAGTTATGAGATGAAGAGTTGTGTCTTGAGACGAGTCGATTGAGTTTGAGCCTTATCTATGTTTTTTATCTATTTTACATACTAATATATTCCATATACTAACACTCATTTGGGTCTGTATCATTTTTTTTTAATGTAAAGGCTGGTATTAGAGGACTTTATCAGATACACCGCTGAAGTTTAGATTCGTACATCCAGAGTTGATGAGCCCTCCTTTCCTTTGGAAAAGTCCTTTTACTTTCATTAAGTATTTTATTTTCCTTGAGTTGGGTAGTCGTGGCCTATCATGGTATCATCTAGATATTAGAGATAGAGGTTTCATAAACATTGAGTAGGGGTTGATGACAGTTATTATTTTTCAAACTTTGTTCATTGGAAACATTTATCTATATGAGGATTTAGTCAGTTGATTTATTTCTTAACTTTTATTTGAGTATTTTTTCGCTATTGAGTATGATGTGATGATGAGGTCAGGTGGTTCTCTTGGGGAATCAACAATGGTTTTTCAAGTGCCGGTCATGCCAAGGGTACCCTCCTGGAGTGTGACAAACTTGGTATCAAAGCACAGAGTTCAAGTGTCTTAGGGAATCTATGAAGTCAGGTCTAGTAGAGTCTTGCTTATAGGTATGTTGTTGATGTCGCCCAAGTTTCACCTCTTTTTTAGAGGATAAAGTAGTTATTGTCAAAATATATAACTTAACCAAGCCTAGAGTCAAACCCATAGGGAATACGTCGACCCAAGAGAATTCACCAATTTGCAATCCAAATAGTTAACTAACTTACTTTCTCAAAAGGCAGGTTTTTGCAATAATCAAAGAGAAAAAGAGACTAGACTAACTATCACAAGAGAGAAGTCAATATGGAGAGAAAGTGGGATATTGTGTTTCCCATGATTCCCCAACTCAGTATCACTGGATAACCTAATTCTTTTTGTGTATAGCATGAAGGACGATAATTTATGTTCACCAAACCCTTTGGTCAAAGATGATAGGTGGATTTTACTATGCGACTTGGCTCATCTCCATAGTGTGTGTTACTAACCATTACCTATTAGTCTCAGTACAACCTCCCCTTGTCCTAGTTTGATTTATTAGACGAGAACACATCAATCAAATACTATTAATTAACTTTTTTCCTATTCATTAGTACTTTGATCCAGTCAGTAACACTAGGCAGATTCTAATGTTGGCCACCACTAGGAAACATACAGCATAAAAAGAATTAATTAATACATACATATACACCTTCCAAGAATTATGAATTACCCGATTTTACTTTGTTAGTTCTTCATGGTTCCCACAACTCTAGTTGTGGATTTAGCTACTGATGCTATGTGTAGATACAGGAATTATGAATTGAGAAGACATAATTGAATACTTACATAATAGAATTAAGAACAAGCAATCTAACTTCAATAAGAATCACAAGCTTAAAGATGAAATTAAATCACAAGTGTTCTCAAAGATTCTCCAATATGATCTTATAATTTTCTCTCTCTAAATATTGAGTTCTCAATACTCAGCGAAACTTCTGAAAAATAACCTAAAGTACCTAATTATAATAATTAAAATTCTAGTCCTAAATAAAATAGGAGAATTGGTCGGCACGCTATACGAAAGGTCTTTACGGTTTGTAATGCATTCCGCAGCCCGTAATCAGAGTCTCGTACTCCACTGCTAGAAATTTGAACTTCAACTCTACGACACCCCTCTACGACTCATAAAGTGGTTTACGACCCGTAAAGGTGGTTTATTCTGATGTAATTTGTGAAAGTTCAAGTCTCTGGTCCTCAGGGCACGAACCATCTTCTATGACTCGTAAACCTCTCTACGGCTCATCTGCGTATTCGTAGAATGCACTTCAAAAAATATTCTCTCACTAGTATTATTAACGAAATCACCCTACGGCCCGCAAAGGGTCTCGTATAATAGCAAAATTCAGCAACTTTTGTATTTTATCCAAAATTAAGGCCAACCTGTAATCATGCAAGCATAAACACAAAAACATACAAAATCAAATAACATCGCATTGAGAACACACAAAATTTCAAGTTTTAAGAATCAAAAGTGTCATATTTTGATAGCACATCAACACCCTCCATTTAAAATTATTATTTGTCCTCAAGTGATGAACTCAATCTATATAGACAATACAGTAACACATAGACCTCAACTAAATGACGTATATTACATACATCTCAACTTAGATTACCGCACCAACTTTTCAAAATAAGATCAGATAGCTATTTAGTAAATAAATACAAATTGGTGCATGTGATAACATAACTGTGACAAGCAATGTATTATCAACAATCCACAATCACTAAACAAGTCAAGAATTAACAATATAGTGCAAGTGTCCCTACAGAAAGAAGTCTCATATTTGACACTCAATGATGTTTTCATGTTTAACATTGGGACTATGCAAAATCACTCTTTCTCATAACAGATATTTATGCATAATGTCTAATACCATAGGCATGTTCCTATACTCATGATTTAGACCTTTAACTAACTAGACTAGGATCACTTCAGGATTTTCTAGGCTTATAATGTAGGCTCAGTGGGCTTTGGTATGATATTATGGGAAAAAAGTGACTAAAGAACCTTCTTGACACTGCATTTTTTATACTTTGAATCTACCAACTCTGTTATTTTCATAGTATTCTCCCTTTTCCTATTTTAAGCTTTTCTGGGTGCGTTCTTTTCATTTTTTGACTTTTTGCCTTGTTTTTATACCTTTTTTTTTTAACTTACAACTAAGGCATCACTTATTTTTCTTGCACCCAGTATATGATTTTTTTTCCTTTTTCTCTATATCACTAACTCACCTCCTTATTTTTGTTTTCCGTTTACGCCAGCCACCCTCAACTTAGGCTTTTGACCTATGTTGAGGTGCATAATATCCAACCTCCAAACCAGGGCCACTTTTGGTAGACACCCTCAACTTAGGCTTTTTGCCTCAGTCAAGGTGCACAATGTTCAAGAAGGACCAGGATCAATTTTAGGATTTTACAACTAACAAGGCTAGGTTAATCAGGTAATTTCAAAGAATAGGTACATGTCAACCTCAAATATTAGGAACATGGGATTATATCACAGTTTTAGTTGGTCATTTTTAGGCTAACTGAAATTATTAGGAACAATGGACTAAGATCTTTCTTTCCTAATCCAACTAACCTACAATCTAACTTCAAGTAACAGGGCAAGTTCTGAATTAGCACAAAGCACATGAATCTATCAAATCAAGCCACCACTCATATGGAACTGTATACATTATCAACAAGAGAGTCTCAAATCATACTTTTTATCTCAATTTACCCTCACTTATTAGAATAAACATTGTCACACACCTAAACATGCATGGTTGTTATCTAACTACTAATCAAAATTTTTGGTGGGCATCATTTTTCAAACAAAACACAAAAATATACTATATACCACAGGTTTTGAAACCATATGCTATATATATATATATTATCTAAACATCATAAACGTGTTGGTTCAATAGAAAGTAAATATCCATAGGTAAAAAGAACACAGGCAAGAAAATCCCAAGATCAAAAATTGGGGTAGTTATGGACCTAAGCTACTCAGACTTCACTTAGACCCAAAACTATCCTTACCCCATCAAAAAAGTTGTGTATTGTCCCCAATGTACAAAACTAAAACAAAATAAAATATATAGTGGTCAAAAACATAGTTGGGCGCCTAAGCACCAGTGTGTAGCTGAGTTTGGCCACCCTCCTCCTGCGGGGTGGTCTTCTCAGTAGTAGTACTCTGTCTAGAAGGGCCAGCACCCCTCACCTACTCCATCTCTCAAGCTCATCTCATCTCCTCGTCATGTCTCGATCTCCTCTTTCTCTGTGAGCCTCTCATGTAAGCATATCTTATCATTCTCTGTGGGGGGTCTCTTTTCGTGGGAAGGATATATGGGCTCATCAGGAGCAAATAAATCAACCACCAACACTGGAGGTATATTCTCTGGCAATACAACCGGTGTCACAAGTGCTGCTGTCATGTCAGCTCGAAACTGCTGGATCTCCGTCTGCAAAGTTGACAAATCTAAAGGCCAGACCTCATCCAATCTTCGTTGTACCTTCTCATTAAAGGTATCAACATGGGCATCCACGAGCGAGATATTGTCCTAAATAGTAGCAATGACTGCATCCGACCCTCCGAGTCTAAAATGGCATAGCATACCCGTGGCCTGATCTGATGAACAAGCTGAATCAACTATGACTCAACATGTGATTACCTCTACGCCAAGGGTTGCATAGATACAATAGACACGTAGATCATTCTTAGAGCAGTACCTTGTGAAGTCATAGCCTATGGTGCAGGAACTACAATAGTGGGCCCCCTTTTCTCAACTATCTCGAGCCACGGGGGCCTTTTCACAGAAGCAACAACAGTAGTAGTGACAGTCTTTATACCCTCAGGTGGTGGCGCTAGGGCGAACATATCAGGTATAGGTGGAGGTTGTGCTTGCCGAAGTGCTATCAGGTTTCCTTCAGCCTTGATCAAGCTGGGATCCAATGTATGCTAGGCCTCAATCAACAGGTCTAATTAGTGTCTCCATCCTCGACTCTGGATAGAGCCTGTAGATCAAGCATGGGAATAGGATGGAGGTGGACCTCTTTAGTGTTGCCTTATGAATCTGCTCAACAATAAGGCGGCCCCAGTCAATATCATAGCTAGCTAAGATGTTATCAACTAAAATTACATGCTCTGGCATTAATTTATTATTAGAAAGTGTGAGTTGGATGCATGAATGAACAATTGTCTGCCAAAATTTGGCATGGAAATAGAGTGAAGCCTTGATGATAGGCTTCGAGTGAGTGGTGACCCATGTAGGTTCCAGACTCTGCTCAGCAATATACCCAGCCACCCATCTCATCAAAGTGGTTTGTCACTCTGGATCTTTCATCATACGTGTTTCCCTAGTCTGCCCCACCTTATAGTCAAACTTTGTAGCGGATCTAGGGGAAAGAAACTCTAGACCAAATAACATACGACAGATAGTGGTCTCTGATATATCCACCTGTCGACCCCTTACTCTTGTCTCAGTCAATATGGGATAAGCGAGGGTCTTCTTCCCCTTGGGAATTGTAATTTACATGGTGGCTACGTAAGAGGCATAGAACTCTCTCACCATGGTCGGGGAGTATCATCCAAGTCCATATGTGAGCCACTAAAGCCCATACCAAGTCATTGTGTCCTAGAGATCGGGAACACTATTGAGTCTGTCCGATATGACTCGGGACTTCTCATAGATGGAGTGAGCTAGCTCACCCATGCTCTCTCGACTGCATGCCCTCCCTATATATATCCTCCATGCCCTCGATGCACCACCATCTAGTGAAGGCATCCGGTATAGATGGCGATGATCAAGGTGCAATGAAGGACTTTATCTCTGACCCATCCTCAAAGTTGGACTTCTCTCTGGATAAGTCGTTTATGGTAAACCGCTCTTGTCATTGTCTCCCTCCTTAAACAGGGTAGTTGAGCAGCAAGAGCATGAGTATGCCCGAATTTGGCCGCGACTCTGGTTTGTGGTTTGGCCGCCTCTAGGTCCAAGCTTATATCCAGCATCTCTAGTGAGCCACTCAGTTGAGTGGCCTGGTCATCATCTGAAGGCTCATCTCAAAGCCTCCCCTGTAGAGCCCGAATCTCATCGTGCTTAGATTTTGGGGCCATAGTACCTAAACCATAAATACATACATACCCTAGTTAGCCCCACAATTCAAATTTGGAATGCAAAAAATCACCTAAGTTAAGTTGCAGAAGGGTTTTACGGAAGCATCTTTATGGGTCGTACTGGATACTACAAGCTATAAGGAACTTTTGTAAAATAGTTGTGCAAACAAGTTTTGATACTAAAAAAACTACAAGACCAGGTATAACTCATAAAGTGGTTTACGAGTAATGAACTAGATCGTAGAGATTTTCAATATGTAATTAATTCCAGGCAGAGATCTATGAGACTTATCTATAAGCCGTAAATGATCTATGGCTCGTGAAAGGTCTCGTCTGATGGATACTCAAAAACATCAAGTTTTTAGAATCATGCACGAGGGGCAATTCTAACTCATAGAATGATTCACGAGTCATAAAAGCCACTCGTGGATAAGAAAACTCAGGCACCTGAGTTTCTAAGCCCATCACACGGACCCCAAGAGACTTTTTCAACAAACAACTACCACCATCAAAGCAAAAAAACACACATCCACATGATTTTTCATACCACAACCATTACCCCCAACATGTTCTACACATATAAACTCTATCAAAAGCGATTAAACACGATTTATCCTACATTTTCAACCATCTATGCTCAATTTATAACAAGATTACGCACTTATCTCATCACCCACCAATTCACTAATATAATTGTTTAACCACAAGTGGTGCGGGACTCAATAAGCACAAAAAACTATACGAAACATTCACACGAAGTCAAAGTACCTAATTCCAGACTTAGTCAATAATTCAAACATGGGTAACTTAATTTCAACTAACATAAATGAAATTCAAACATGGATTATATGTCTAGACACCATTCCCCACATGATTTTCAACTCAATCATTCAGGACAAGGCAAATTAAAGGTTTTAATTTAACCAAAAACTTATCAAGATTTGAGATTAAAGTGAAAAAGATGAAGGAGGTGACTAGGCTTGAAACCACTGGCTGCCGGAATCTTACCCAAAAATAGGTATACGGTGGTTGATAGTGATCGAAAACACGAAAGGGGGTTTTGTTAGTTTAATTCAATAATATAGGTCAGAATGAAGTGAAAATAATTTGAACCCATTATTTATACATTGACTGGGTCAACCGAAAGCTAGTGGCCCTGAACTCTATGAAACCCCAATTACGGGTCGTAGAGTGTTTTATGGCTCGTAAATCATGGTTTCATAGAACATTCAAACCCTAATTTTTAGGACTAGGTTTCACAGACCAATCTACGAGTCGTAAAGTATTTCACAGCTAGTAGAGTTGATCGTAGAGACCACAAAACTTAGCAAAATTTTCAGAAAACTTACTTGGAGTCCACAAGCCCCATTCACGACTTGTAGTTTGATCTGCGGATCATAAAGTTATGGACTAGAGTGCATAATTTTTCTGCTCATTGGAAATCTTGATGAGATGGGATATGGGTCATAAAATATTGTACGACCTGTAAACCTAATCGTAAAGACTCAACTTGATGCTCTTCTCACCGCAAACTGGCTAACTTAGTCCTGAACCTGCATACTCTTCATAAAGTACACTATTACCGTATATGCAACCAACCCAATGTCCAAAATTATAATAAAATATGGTAAAACAAACTACCTCTGAATCCAAAACTAAAACTAAACCTACAACCACACTATTACATTAAAATCCTTAGGTTGCCTCTCAAGTAGCGCCTAATCTATTATCGCAACACGACTTGGACAAATTAATTTTCATACATCACTAATTGCCCAGAATTCACTTTTCAAATCATCTGAATGCTTCATGAACTAATAGATATTGAACGCGACTTCTTTGTCATTCAATTTAAACCTAAGTTGACCATCTTCCATATCCAATAGTGCTCGCCTAGTGGCTAGGGATGGTCTCCCCAAGATGATTGGGATGCTAAAGTCAACTTTACAATCTAGAATCACAAATTCTATAAGGAATATGAACTTTTCAACTGTGACCAGCATATCATATAATGTCCCCACAGGCTTCTTCACCATGTGATCCACCATCAATAACCGCATGCTAGTTGGAGTAGGGACTCTCGATCCAAGCTTCTTGTAGACTGCAAGGGCTTCAAATTAATGCTAGCAGCTAGATCATATAGTGCCTTGCAAACTCCACATCTCTAATGGTGCAGGGTATGGTCAAAGCACCCGAATCTTCTCCGTTTTGAACCAAGGACCTCGTAGTAATAGCATTGCAATGTTAGAGTTCTTGGGATAGCACCTGACTCGTTGTGTACATTTAAGTGACCAAGTCCTTAATGTACTTATCATACCCTTTCATTTTCTCTAATGCCTCAATGAGAGGGATGTTAATAGAGAGCTGCTTTAGCATGGAGAGAAAGTGCCTGAAGTTGCCTTCCTCCTCCCTCTTTTTGATTCTTTGAGGAATGGAAGGAGGAGGCCTAGGAATGGGCTTCAACCTCTGTGGTACATTATCAGCTTCACTCACCCCATCCTTGCCACAATTATCTCCTTCATCTATATCCTTAGCCATAATTATATCCTCTCGAACATCTTCTTAACTAACGAGCATGAGAAGATCAATGGTAGTCTTGCCACCCCGAGTAGTAACTGCCATACACTGACCTTTATTTTTAGAATTTTGCATTGTGTTGCTAGGTATTTTACCCCTCTGATGCTGATTAATTTGAGTCGACACTGGACCAAGATGTTGTTCCAGTTGTTTGATAGCCACAGAGTGAGACTCTATTTTCTAATTAATATTAGAAATCTTTAATTTAATTCCCATTACAGTCTCATCCTGTGTCTTAGCCCTCCTGAATAGGCAATCAAATATTACTTCAATTCTAGAACTACTAGCACCTGTGTCACGATTATGTGGTGGCACATAAGGACCATTTCTGAAGCCTTCTTTGCAACTCCAATCTGCATCTCTCTTTGGACCCCTGCTCCTATCATAGTAACAATTGTGTTTGTCATTGTAAGCTCCATCGCTATAAAATTTTTGACCTTAGTTTCCTTGATTTTTGGTCCAATTGTCCTGATCATACCCTTGGGCGTTAATCCAGAACCCCCTCCCCCGTCTAATTAGAAACTAAATATATGTCCTCATCATAATATAGCTCCTCGTACATAGGTGCATATGGAGATTGATGAACCACTGTATTATCACCTCCATACCTATGCAAATCTGAGCAAGTTGCTGCGTGATTTCTTCATTAATTCTGACTCACTTTAGACCCATGTTGATGGCATATAAACTCTTAGTGGATTCTCTATCTCGCTGCCTCCACACACGATTTGTCTTGACCACTCTCTTCATTTTCTTTGCAATCCTTACAAATAGCTAATTTAGAAATATACCCCCTATGATAGTGTCAACGCAAGCTTGACTGTTCTCATCAAGGGCATGGTAGAAGATCTCCACCAAGGCATCATCAACTATTTTGTGCTCAAGAATGCTACTCAGACATTTGGTGAACTACTTTCAAGTACTGCTTATTAAGTCACTAGGAAGTTGCTCGAAGTTGTTGATCTAGTCGTTCAACTTGAGCTTCTTTGATATAGGGAAGTATCTCTCTAAAAAGGCCTTCTGCAAGTCTATCCAACTGGTGATTAAACTCTGTGGGAGATCAGATAGCCATAATATTGCATTGCCTGTAAGATACAACGAGAAGACGCAAAGTCCGACACCAACCACAAATAAATTTTGTGTCTCTATCACATTCTGGTTATAAGGATACTCCGACGGTAAGCCCTCAAATAGCTCAGGGTTTTGCAGCATCTAAAGTAACCCACTAGAGATAGTGAACTTTGTGTCTGCCGATAATGGTGGCAAGACAATAACTCCAGTCACCCATAGCCATAGGATTTAACCTATACTGATTCCACTGATAAGCATTGGCATTGAATCCTAAGGCTATGGAGCAATATCCTCAAGACGAGGTGGGTTCTTATTCTCAGTATCCTCATTGTTATTCTTATTAAGAGTTGCATTGGCCGTGTTATTAGTATTATCTTGGGTCATTCTTCTTAATGTTTTGTAGATCTCTAGGTCAAATGAAGTTAAGTTATTACCTTGACTTCGAGTGTTAGGCATATACTACACTTACACAATAAAAAAGAATAAGATAACAAGCAAAAGTAAAATAAAGGAAACTAAGGGTTAACACTCGAATTACTAATGAATGTAGTAAATCTAGCTGGGTAATAGTGCCAAAATCTTGATGTCACCCAAAATCTTAAGGAGAACCCACAGGGAATATGTAGACTTAAGAGAATTCACCAAGTTGCAATCCGAATAGTTAACCAACTTACTTTCCCAAAGCGCAGAGGGGAAGGGGGGAGGATATTGCAATAATCAATGAGAAAAATAAACTAAACTAACTATCAAAAGAGAGAAGTCAATATGGAGAGAAACTAGGGTATTCTGTTCTCCATGATTTCCCAAATTAGTACCACTAGATAACCTAATTCTTTTCTAGTGTATAGCATGCAGGATGGTAATTTATGTTCACCAAGCCCTTTGGTCAAAGGTGAGAGGTGAATTTCACTATGTGACTTGGTCCATCTCTATAGTGTGCATTATTAACCATTACCTATTAGTCCCTGTACAACCTCTCCTTGGCCTAGTTTGGTGATTAGACGAGAACAAATCAATTGAATCTTGTTAATTAATCTATTTTCCTATTCATTACTACCTTGATCCAGTCAGTAACACTAGGCGAATTTTAATGTTAGACACCATTAGAAAACATGCAAAATAAAGAGAATTAATTAATACATGCATATACACCTTCCAAGAATTATGAATTATCCAATTTCACTTTGTTAGTTCTTCATGGTTCCCACAACCCTATTTGTAGATTTAGCTACTCATGCTAGCAGATGCAGGAATTATTAATAGAGAAGACATAATTGAACACTTACATAATAGAATTAAGATAAGCAATCCAACTTCAATAAGAATTACAAACTTAAAGATGAAATTAAATCACAAGTGTTCTCAAAGACTCTCCAATATGATGTTACAACTTTCTCTCTCTAAATATTGAGTTCTCTGAGTACTAGGCAAAAACTTCTAAAAAATAACCTAAAAATAATTATTTATAATAATGAAAATTCAAGTCCTTAACAAAATAGGAGAACTAGTGGGCACACCATACAAAAGATCTTATAGGCCATATTGCATTCCACGGCCCGTAATCGGGGTCTCGTACTCAGCTACTGGAAATTTTGAACTTCAACTTTATGACACCCCTTTACGACTCGTAAAGTAGTTTACGACCTATAAAGGTGGTTTCATCTAATGAAATTCTTGAAAGTTCAAGTCTCTGATCCTCAAGGCATGAACCATCTTCTACGACTCGTAAACCTCTCAAAAGCTCGTCTGCATGTTTTTAGAATGCACTTCAGAAAATAGGCCCTCACTAAAGTTGTCCACGAAACCACCTTACTGCCCATGGAATGATCTACGGCCCATAAAGATCTCGTAAAATAGCAAAATTTAGCAACTTCTACAATGTTCCCCAAAATCAAGGTCAACCTATAATCCTGTAAATATAAACACAAAAACACATAAAACTAACTAACATCACATTGAGAACACATAAAATTCTAAGTTTTATGAATCAAAAGTGTTATATTTTGGCAGCACATCTGTTGTGCGCCATATTTTATTAGTAGGAGGCTATAGGACATTTAGGAAAAGTTTCCTCTCTTTCAGATTCCAAATCGTGTGATAGAGCTATTCCCTAAGAAATCTATTATGAGTCATGCATTAATCTAGACCTTCTGACTATGTCTCGTCTACGAGGTGATAGAGACATTAATGTTCAAACTCTTACTAATGAGATCCTCTATAATAAAGTGATCAGAATGGTAGAGAGACTGCGCCAGGCTTTAGAGAAGCTGATTAGTGTGCTAAGTTGATAGATCCAAAAGAATGCACTTGCATTCATATGAAATTGTGCATTTGAGCGAGATCAATATACACCCCAACCTCTTTTATCCATACTTGCTTCTGTTGTTACCCATGAGAGCGGAAGTTGTATCTCTAAAAGTTTAATGTTACCACCTAAGAGTGAGATGTGAGGTCTTATAAATCCTGAGTAAAATTGATTCATCCCAGAGTAAAAATGGGTAATGATGAAAGAAACGGATAAGATAGTAAGAATGATGGCTGATTTAGGCTTGTAGTTAGAGTTATGTATCTATTAGGTGAGTAATGGGGTGATGAGTTGATTGCCATAAGTTTCATGAAAGAGTAGTAAGTACCCTATGATTTTCATGATGAGGTATAAAGAAAAAGTTATTGTTAGAATGTGTTAGAGCGTGCTCAAACTAGAAAGAGGTCTATGTTGATGTATTTTGATATTCGTATTAGTGAGAGTGAATTATAGATATTGAATAAGGGGAAACAAAGTGCTTTAAATATGATCGATCCAAACTAGGCTTATGATTTTGAAGTGAGAGCCCCATGAGATTCATATAGTTATGAACTTAGCCAGATGAGGAAGTATAATGAATGAGTGAATGGTACCTGAGTTATGAGGATAAGATGTGCTGATTGAGTATTTCCTATGAGATTTTAGTAAGCCTTGTTCCTAAATTTTACCTAAAAGTAGTAAGTTGATGTGATATATTAGATAGTTATGTGATGGATTCACATGTTAGTACTAGACCCTAAGCTTGAATTTTTACAGGTAGTGTTAAGGAGGAGATATTATTGTGACAGTGATGGTCTTAGTTGAAGGATTTCTGTAAGAGGCTTGCCATAGTGTATGGCCAAGAGGAATACGCTGACTTGTAAAGAAAGTGATGCTATGGTCAGGGTACAAGTGTCCCTAGGGTAGGAATAGTGAATTGAGGATATGTCATTAGATAAGAAGAGGTTTGATATGTGTATCCATGATAGTGAAAGTTGTGTAAAGCTCTAAGTATAACTGCTATAAGAATTTAGACAGTATTTTGAGTCGTCAATGTATAATAGGTTGATCTAAGCATTCTTTATCATCACGAGTAACAAAGTTGATTAGGGCTTATGAATACATGATGATGATTTTTCCCATTATAGTCTAAGTTAAAATGAATTTATCGGAGCACAGAAGTTGAGTGTTAGCAGGCAAAAATAAGATGTCAGATTGTAAGAGTTGTGGAAAGTGGTGATGCACGCAACTAAGAACAGCAAATGTAGAGAGATTTCCATAGATACATCTCATCTATCACATCACATCTCATCTCATCGCTTTTCGACACAGAATGCTCAAGGTAGGAACTTTCTAGGAGTTTTTCTTATCCGACAATAATCACTTATGAGTCAGCAATCGTACAATGATCACACTGATATTGCCACAACCGTCCCATACTTGCTAGGTAGGGGACAAATCAAATCCACTAGGGACCCCAATAATCTGCTAAGTCCCCTATTATTTCAGGGACTCTATCTAGAGGGAACCACAATGAGATGTAATGGTTCTAATTCTCACCTACGTTTGTCTATATAGTTTGACAAGTGTGAGTTAGACTAACTCTTACTCTTTCGGTGCTTGATACTCCTCCCATGACTCAATGCTAATAAAATAATCCATCCAATCAATACATCTCAATTGACTCATCTCAACTGAGCCTTATGAAGGCTCTCATCATTCAATCAGTCTCAGAGAGACTCTAATCATCTCATTATTCATTCATGTCTCAAAGAGACTCTAATTATCTCATCATTCAACATCTCAATCAACAATTCAAGGATTTAAACAATCATTAGGTATCATTGAATACACAAATCATTAGAGTTTATTTATGGAGACTCAAGGACTACCAAGTTCTATCAACTCATCATCATTGTCATATCTCACTCTCAATTACAATCCCAAATCATATTCCCAATCGAGGCTTTAGACTCATTCCTACCTTCTTTCATGCAATCTTTAATCATAGATAGGGTTATACAATACTTCAAGTAAAATGTTCAATTCAAGTAAACGCATTTATGATGATCATCAACATATGAAAATACATGTAAATAATCTAGTTTTCAAGAAAATATTCAAGAAATCATGCATATTAACTCATGAACCTTCAATCAACCATCTAAGACCACCTATGGAGCATATGAGAGGATAATCTCATATTTTCGTCTAGCCTTACATACCTGGGATCAAAGCTCTCCAATTCAACTGTCAAGAATTTCCCATCTTGTGTTCTTCTTTCTTCTATCTCAAGCCTTATCTTTCAAGTATAATGAAGAAGGACATAGAATAGGAGTTTTGACCATATTTGATCATCAAAACAACCTAGATAGGTCGTGGTTCATGTTTAAAAGAGGTGGAAAAAAGTCCATAATGCCCCTTTAAAGATAAAATTTTAAACCTTGATATAGCAAGTTAGAATGACAGGTCTGTGATGTAGACTTGTCGGGCATCTATGATTTTTGGAAATTAATCCCGTCAAAATTTTGAGTAAAAGTATAAGTATGGGTGCCTGTTGGGTCCATGGCGCAGAGCTATCACGTACCCTCACTGTTTTGGCCAATTTTATGAAAATAAACTTTTGATTTGGTTGCTCTTAAATCGGGTTGAGACCATTTTTCAACTCAATTTTTCGCACTAATCACAAATTTGATCTCAAATTTCCCATCTAAGTTTGAAGATACATTACGTGCATATCTCTATTCTAGGAGTATTTTGATAATTTTATCTGGCGTTACATCGATAGTGATTGGGTTGATCAAGATGAGACATTCATTCCTTGCCATATCATATGTTTTTTTACTCTTCAGTGAGGTGATGCTCTATTCCCGTTGGGTGTAGGACTGCCATGCCTATGGCCTAGTCCCATATACCATTTGTTAATTGTGAGGATGAGAAGCAGTGACTTCATTCAACAATTCTGATCTTACCTCATAGATCTAAGAGTTTTCAGTCTTATGTTGAATGAGATGTGACCTGAGTTTTACATTACATATAGCCCTGTAAACTCAAAATCGTACTTCAAATTGAATATCCTCAGATAAGATTTCTCGATCGAATCGTGTTATTAAACTTTCATTCCAAGCCCTTTGTGACCCTGTGTTTTAGTCTTGATAGAAGTATTGATGTTAGTAAAGAAGTGATAATTGATAGGAAAGAGAGTGAGAGTTCTTGATTCTAATGTCATCTTATGCATGCACTGACCCTCGGCTTGTTGTTCCATTGTTGATGATAGGATGTAGAGTATCAAGTTTTAGATGTATAATCATGCTTATTTTGCATGGAGAGGTAGTAGTTGGGGTTTCACCAAAAGGAGAGATGATGAGTTCCGCCATGTCCAAATAGTGATGTTTATAATAGTAGACTGAGAGTGAGGATAGATGAGGAGGAGTGAATATATCCTTATGGTGATATTAGTATTAAGATTATGTAAATGTAAGGATATAGATAGAGAGGAGGGGAGAGATGAGACCTTATGATGTACAACAGATAAGTAAGAGTATGTTGGTATGTCTTTGAGTGGGAGCTCATTGAATAGTTAAGGTAGAAGTGCTAAGTAGGCTTGAAAATTCTAAGACATAGTTGAAATGCTTAGAGTGATACACTTGAATGTGTGGTTATTATTATGTGATTATTGATGATAGACTATTTAAAACTTTGTAATAAGGGTTTCGAGTAAGGGGTAATGAAGTAGTGAAAAAGACTAGTGATATTTTAATAAAAGCCCCTATAGAAGTATAGAGCTGAGTATTGAGGATTAGCCTTGTATGAATATGATCATCTTAGGAATAGTAGCTTGAGGCTCAGAAGTTGGCTTGAATGGAAGAGAAGGAGGTGGTTAGGTGGAGATTTGAATAAGAGCTATGAGCTTGCGTTGATGGAGTAGAGTAATATGAAAAGGAGCACAATTGAGATGGGGAGTTAAGCTTGAGAGTGTCCATAGAGTCTTGTATATCATGATAATCCCATTCTCGACTAAAGTTGATGGCATCCTTCTTGTGTCCAACTAACGAACTTTTGAGACATTCATTCGAATTCATTGAGTTCCAGTATTCTATTCATGCTTGATGGTGAGAATGTCTAAGATAATATCTCTACTCTTGATATGAATTGATTTGTCTAATTGAGTTGATTTTTCTATTCCTAAGTCTGAATAGAGGTGGTTTAAGATTGATGAAGAGTCGAGAGTTTGATTGATAGAGTAAGTTTTGAAAACAGTTTCGATTGTTATTTATGCCTTGATGCCTACCTTTACTTACCATTCAAGGATGAATGATTCCATGGGGGAGATAATGTAACACTAAACAAATTACCACAATACCCCTAGAAGAGAGATATGCGCACAACGCATCTTCCCAAACTCCAATGGTAAATTCGATACTATAAATGCGATTAGCATGAGAAATTATGTGGAAAAGTGGTCTTGGTTGATTTTAAGAGCAATCGAGTTAAAAGATAATTTTTCAATACGAAAATAATTTTACAGAATAAGTGTGCGGCAGGTGTACGATGTGTACCTGCAGTATATTTACACTTAGACTTGGTCCCAAAATTTTTTACTAGATTAAAAAAGCGATCAGAAAGCGATATATGAAAAATTATACATAAAACGCGTTTAACAAATGTAATTTATGTGTATTTTTATAGAAAAATATTTTTTCAACATGTTTTATATTTTTATCAAAAAAATAAATTAGAGTACGACACGTCTGCATCGTGGACTTTTCCCATTAAGATACTTGATGTTTATTTTAAAACAAGGATATTCTAGTCTTTTTCCCACCTATCCTAGACTAAAACCATGTTATTTTGAGGTCATTTTCAACCCTATATTAATTCCAAAGCATAAATTTTCAATCAATCATGCTATTTATCTTAAGAACTAGTATGTAAGACTACTCATAGTATTGGACTAAATTCATCCATGCGCCCCATATGTAAATTCTCCATAGTTGTGTTCTAGCAGTATTTTACCCAACTTCTTGAATGCTAAATGGGTATATTTCCTCTTCCATTGAGTTAGAAATGTTTATGAAATTGAGATTATTGTTCTTTCTATTTCTTATATTATTGGAGTCATCATTCGTGGATACTTTCCCATGAACCCTAATGAAGTTGATGATCATTGCTATCCTATACATTGTTTACGCCCCAAGTCCCAATAGGGCAGACTGGCACCCGTTGCCGATGAGGCTCAGGGGAACCAACCTGTAACTATGCTTTTTATATACATATCATAAGGGATTTCTACCTTTAACATACTTTAAAGTATATAGA
>JAOTQJ010000102.1:3170172-3183066 GCA_025642045.1 Solanum sejunctum | reverse complement strand
TCTATGAAGAAACCTCAATAAAACACAACTATAATCACTTACCTTAATCCTCAAAGTGTAGAGCCTCCTCAAGAACCTTAAAAGAGTTGTTTGGCTGCTGCTTAGGGTAAGGAAACGTGAAGAGAGAAAGATAGGGAAAGCTGAAAAGTTTTAGAGTCTAAAAGGGACTGAATTTCTGCTGCATATAATCCCCTCTTAAAGGGCCTCGGTTTGGACTAATTTCCTTGGGATCTTGACCATATAAGACCCCTTATTATAGACCAAATCAGATAGCAACTTGGGCATCTTACTTAAGCCTAAATGGGTGCCAAATTCCATTGGACTTGCGCTGCCAATTTCAGCTTTTCTCTTAGCCCGTTTTTGGTCCAAATGGTCAAGTAAATTTGTGTTATACTTGGGGCTTTATCACACTCTTCTTGGATTGAAAATAAGGTCCATTTATGATACCAAAACATAGGCTAAAATTACACACTTAAATTTGATTTTTATTCGTAATCGAACTTGAACAAATTTGACGTCGAACCTTGTCTCCGTTTAGCTTGCAATTTCAAGCTAAGTAAGTAAATGAATCACCTATTAGATTATTAATTCATACAAACACCTTAATTCTATTACTTGATGATATCCTCAATTTAACATTAAAAAATGAATATACACAAAGCCCTCACAAGCATTAGACGCCCATATCACCCATTAACACGAGAATCAAGCACTTTCAAGAATTGACGCTACTTCGACCAAACCATATCAAGATTTATTCTCATACTATTAGTACATGTAAAATGTGGGGTGTTACAGCTTGATGTTGAGATTTAGGGTTTTTCAAGTATTAATGAAAACTATTATTTAAAAATAAAGTTTTTGGAAATTGAGAATAAAGATGATGACTTTTCTATGCATGGATGAAAAAATAACTTGAACTAATATTATATATGTATTTTATTAAGTCCAAAGAGTTACATTTTGAAGGAAACATTTTAACGAGATGATGCATGTTTTGATGAGTCTTGAATAAGTTGAGCATGAGAATAAATGTTCTTGTATATGCATGAGATGAGCATTTACTATGTCATATGTGCTGAGCATGATTTCTCGGTGATTTAATTGACCTCATGAGTTGCAGTCTTGCATTTAGTTAGTTAGAGTCTTGAGTTGCATTGCATGAATGATGGTCCTGAATTATTGAGTTGTTGAGTAGTTGAGTAGAGCTATTGAGAACTGAGTTGACTTGATTGAGATGAGTCATAGAGATGAGTTTGAGTTAATTTTCACGAGCATATTTTAATCTCAGAAGGAGTATTAAGCACCACGTTGGGTAAGAGGAAACACCTAGAACTACGTTACCCATAAGATAGTCGTGCATTTAACTTTGGTGGCTAATGTCCCAATAGATAGACATTCTCTTTGGATCCAAGAGAGAGGTAGAGGTTGACATCCTTTACCTTGGCTTGTTTAAGATGGGCGTGACAATGACGTCTCTTTCATTATGCATCACCGAATTTATGGTGGTGAGGAGAGTTATATCGGTTAGACTTCCAAGAAACACTTTAATTGAGCAAATCGTGATTTTTGAACTGAGTTGCATTAAACATTGAGTCTAATTCTAAAGCATGATTTCAAACTTTAAACTTGTATCATTTATCTGAGTTGAGTTATGAGACGAGGAGTTTAATCTTGAGTCGAGTCATTTGATTTGAGTCTGAGCCTTATTCATTTTCTTGAGCTATTTTCTATACTAATATATTCCATGTACTGACACTCATTTGGGCATGCATCCTTTTATGATGCAAAGGCAGGTATTACAGAATTTCAGTAAACGCACCATTGAAGTTCAGATTCGTGCTTCCAGAGTTGGTGAACCCTTCTTTCCTTTGGAGTAGCCCTTTTACTTTCATTAAGTATTTTATTTTTCTTAAGTTGTGTAGCCATGGCCTATCATCAGGGTCGGATCCACATGTTGAATTTCGGGTGCTTGTGCACCCACTGGCCCTGAAAAACCTTTTTGTATTTATATAGAAAATCTGTAAAAATGGTATAAATATAAGGTTAAGCACCCACTGAACAAGAAGTTTTGTGGGTGTTGTGGTTCTCTGTTCATTGGTAAAGTTTTGGGGAGCTACCAAACATGGGTTCGAATCTCACTGGTCATTATCTATTTCTTGATCTAGTCTTTGATCTATTTCTTTACTTTTATTTAAGTATTCGTCCGCTATTGAGCATGATGTGACGATGAGGCCAGGTTGTTCTCTTGAAACATCAGCAATGGTTCTTCAAGTTCCAGTCATGCCAAGGGTACCCTCCCAAAGCGTGACAAATAATAAGATGCAATGGATATATATTTAAAGAGAGAGAGAGAGAGAGAGAGAGAGAGAATTAGGCCTTGGTAGCCTAAGCATAATGAGTGTAGAGTGACTCAAAAATAGAGAAGCTAAGAACTTTTGTCTAGAGGGGAAATATGCATAAACAATGTATGTATTAAAGCGCATAACATAGATGACTAATGAACTACTTATAGAAAAGAAAAAAACTAGAAAACTAGCTACTTGTGCAAGGTTCGCCCCACTCATTGTTTTTCATTTGATCACTAACTCTATGAAATTGTGTATTGGCCAACGAGAATTTGTATTACAATTCAGAATCGAGGTCATGCTGACACACACCTAAAACATCCCAACCTGATTTGTGAACTGAAAAACACAACATGCTAGACTCCCAAAAAGAGCAGTCGAGCCACAATAGGAAGGAAAGTAACACAATAAAATATATTACTCCCAAAATCTAGTGTCATGAGTATAAATAACATCCAATACAATGTCTGATTTCAGTATATACTACTCAATATTTGACATAAAATAAAGACTGCAATAATAAAGATATTATCCAATGGTACTCTGAAACCTTGAAGCTCACCACTAGATCTATAGTACATAACTAGCACGTAAATCCCTAATTAGAATCTACATTTAAGGGGACACAATAGTAAGGATGATCACAAATAACATGTAGGTCAGACCAACCGGGTGATAAGAATTGACTAGACTATGTAACAAACTACGAACACTTCCACCTGCAAAAGAAAAACTAGTATGACATCGATGCCACACAATTTATATAGAAATGACGCAATAAAATCAACATTCAAATATCTTACCTGACGACGTTCCTTGAAAATTATCTTTAAAAATCCCCCCACCAAGCTCAAGAACACAAAAATGAAGTAAAAATGGGGCTTTCCCTGAATTAATAGTGATAAGTTTCCAAATCAAGCCTCTAATGTCGCAGAAGCAACCAAGGGGTTGCCTTAGCGACACCTAGCAAACACAGGCTTCACTTTTGTGAAACCCTGGTTGCTTTTGCAATCATTCACTTTAGCCAATACTATTCGTTTAAGCGACCAAGGCTCGCTTTAGCAAGGTCTAGGCACCATCAAACTAGCAATAAGTTTCAACACCCAACAAGACTCAGAATCAACCTTTGGAATTTGTTTGGAACCTCGTAAACACAAACCATATATGCGACCCTACTAAATTTGATGTACCAGGCTCAATGAAACCATCAAAAATTGATATGAGGTCTCCTTGATCTAAAACCCGACAAGTCACAACCAAACTAATTCTAAAGCTTAAAAAGACCAAAATGTGCTCGGAACTCTCGAAAATATGACGAAGTCTCTCTAAAGCCTAAAATCACCTCCTCAATCCAACAAAACTAAAATTCTAATCTGAGTATTCCAACTCAAAAACATTGACCAAAGTCAAACTTTTTATCAAATTTGAAACTTAGGACCCCAATTCAATGATTCAAGGCTAAATTTGATTCTGACAACTTTCCTAGACCAATTTTCACTTTCTAGAACTTATGATATTCCGTTCAGAGATTCAAAACTCCAAATGACCCCAAATATTCAAAATTAAGCAACTTAAGCCTTTTAAACTCAACTCCTTAGCAAAAACTTAATCCTTCACCAAATTTTCAAAAACCAGCTTTCTCAACCAATCAAATGGGCTAGGGACAACCATCTAAAGGGACAAGTGAAAATTTCTTAAGAATTTTCAAAAATAGTCGTTAGGATCATTACAATCTGAGTCGCTCTCGTGAATTTTGGGTTGATAAGCATATCTTCAGTCACTGGTTCCCTGTATGTATCATGTCCTTCTGGACTACACACGTCTCATTACATTTAATGCACCGACCACGCGTCTCGCTGTGACTGAATCAAAATCATGGTCCGATCTAGGACTCATGCATTCCCCACTCTAGTCATGGCTCCCTCTCCCTTGTGATTGCGAAGAAGGAAGCCATAACCAGGAAAAAATTTGCAACTACATAAGTAGCTCCAAATATGTTGAAACACATTGAACCCCGTCAATACCCAGAATTAAATTTTTAGTGTTCAATTGATTGGCTACTTAAATTCCTTGTTGATAGGGGTTCGGTTTCTTACCTTATAATCCCTTACTCCCAATTTTAAAACAATGAAAAATATAGTTATATATTTTTTTTTTAAAAAAAAAAGAAAAAGAAAAAAAGGAGCATGATATATCCCTTTTAGTTTCCAAAAATTGGGTACATGGCGTATTATAGATTCTTCAATGTGAAGAACTCAACAATTGGCTTTGTTATACATCTAATGTTAAAAATCTATAATTTTCTTCAACAACTTTTGACTAGTTTGCTATAATCTCATGCCAACAATCTTCTATTTATCTAAACATCCCAGGATTAGCCATTGGTGGCACAAATTGTACAGCATTTTGGCTTGCTATTCTTCTTTGTTTCTACTGATTTGCTCTCCATCCTGAAAACAATAAGGGGTAATTTGGTTGGAGATTTCTATGAAAAATAGTTCGACATAAAAAAAATTATTGTAATATAGATCATGCAACAACTAGCCAACTTTATTAAATAATATCACCTAAAGTTATGCATAAAGCAATATGTATTATTTTATACTTATTAGAATGTAAGACAAGAATATGTGGTTAGACCGACTATGTTGTTTGGGATGGATAATTATTCGGTTATTAACTCTCACGTGCAGAAGTAAAAAATTGCAGAAATAAGAATGTTATGATGGATGATGGATGGGCATACAAAAAGAGATGGATAAGATTCGGAATAAGGATATCTACGTCAAGGTAGGAGAGTCTATAGATGAAAAAATGTGAAAAGCAAGAGTAAGATGATTTAGATATGTAAAAAGGAGATGTTTGAATATCTTAATGTGGAGGTATAAGATGCTGGCTATGGAGGATTTTAGGAGAGATAGAGGTAAAAATCGAACAAGTATTGAAAAGAAGTGATTAGATAAGACATGGCGCAGTTTCAACTTACCAAAGACCTGACCTTAGATAGGAGACTGTGAAGGACAATTCATTTTTTGGACTTTTTCTCTTGAGCCAAGGGTCTATTGGTAATAAACTCTCTACCTAAGATAGATATAAGATCTATATATATTTTACCTTCCACAGACCTCACTTTGTGAGAGTACATTGAATATGTTATTGTTATTATCTATCGTGCCAATCAAATATCGTCAGTTAAATTATCACACAGAAAAAATATTATTGTTCATTGCATCGCAATCTCATCATCAATATCATACACTACTTAAAGAATTCTTGTATTATATTTTTTGTATAACTACTACTATATGTGAATCAAACCATTGATAAATGACGATGATTAACATCAACAATAACATATTCATAATTTTACAAGTAAAATCGAAAGATAATAAAATAATACAAACACCAAATAACAAGATATGAAAAGATGATGAAAAGTGAAAGAATTACCTAGAGCTACATCCAAGCCAAGCTTGTTGAGTTGTCGATAATTCTGACAAAGGACCAATCCCATACAACAAAGAGTAATTGCAAATTCACTCAATAAATTTCCCATCAAATTGTATTTTTTTCTGAATTGCACACGATGATACCATGCAAAAACAATTGATGCTTGACAACAAAATGCTTCAAGAAGTCCAAAGATTAATGCAGCTTCCCACCAAGCTGCATTAAGATAAAATATCAATATATGTTCCTTCTATAATAATATAAATGGCATTGTTCAGATTTCGAGAGTCAATTAAGAAAATGTTTGAGATGCTTTTTACGTAGTCTCTAAATATGTAAACTAAACAAAATATATATTCCTTATGTTTCAATTCATATGACATAGTTCACATTTTAGGAGTCAAACAAGGAAATCTTTGAATAGGAGTAATAAGATATGTGACTTATCGTACTTTTTATGTAGCTTCTAAATATGTAAATCAGACAAAATATATGTTCCTTTTGTCTCTATTTATATGACATTGTTCAGATTTCGAGAGTCGAACAAAAAAATCTTTGAGATAAAAAAGAGTAATAAGATATATGACGTATCGTACTTTCAAAATGTAGTTTCTAAATATGTAAACTAGACAATATGTGTATTTCTTATATCCCAATTTATATGACATTATTCAAATTTAGAGAGTCCAAGAAGAAAATCTTTGAGATAGAGGGAGTAAGAGTATGCGTCGTACTTTTTATGTAATTTCTAAACATGAAAATTATTTTTCAGAACTTTTAAAAATGGTATGTCTAAATGCACAATATGGTCGAAAGCTAGAAAATATACAAAAAGAACTGAGTGAGTTGTCACATAATCCAATTTTGACGGTTGATTTTCAAGAACACCAACCCGAATTATGTCATATGAATTAGGACAAAAGGAATAGTATTTTATATGTTTTTTCCACTTTATATAAACTAGCTACATAGCTTAGCTTAAATAGAAAAATACCCATTTTCCCTTGAGATAAAATCTTATCCACTTGCCCAAAAGTAACACAGAGACATAAACATGTAATAAAACCTACAAAAAGAATTTTGCAAAAAACATGATTAGCTCTATATTTAAAAAAAATGTGAGGAAAATCAAATAAATAATTAGAGGAACCTACAATTCTTGATGTCTGAAAAACAATCTAAAAGGCCTGTGAACCATGGCCGACTATAAATTTGTCCATTAAAAGCATTATAATTATTACTATTTCCAAGGAGCAATGGATGACGATGAAATGAATGAAATTGGTCATGAAGAAAGGGCATAGGAATTGGAGGAGGAAATGGTGGTGGCACCCCCATTGGGGGGTAATATGGCATCATAGGGGATTGGTGATATGGAGGTGGTTGGTGTTGTGGTGGCATTAATGGCCAGGGAATTCATGCCGACGATGATGACAATTGCGTAGGCGGAGGGGGTTCACGTAAAGGACCTTTTGGTGGTAGTGACGCCAAATTAGACATAATTGTTGTCGTTGTTGGTATAGTTGAATGAGATGCATTCATCGAATTTTGTGATGATGATGATGACAATGAGGATGCCTATTAATCGAATTTTGTGATTGAGATTGTGATGATAATTGCGATGGAAGATCTCCTTGTATAGAATTTTGTGGTGAAAGAGATTCATGTCTTGTTTGTAATATTGGTGACAATTGATGACTAGGGGATGTTGGAATGTTACCATCTGTTGTTTGCATTTCTTGAATGAGTTGTTTTTTTGAAATGTAAAATCAATCAACAAATTGTTGAAAGAAAAATACGTTTTATGTGGTTATAGGATAGAAATTAATTATAGAAAAAAATGAAAAGAAGATAAAAGAAGAAAGATGAGGTAATTTTTTGAAAGGGGAGAGTTGTAACCTAAAAGTTTCAACTCTACCCTCTTAACATTTTGATAAAAGGTTTAAATTTTACCTAATATGATCCTCTTTTCTTTTCTTTGATAATCAACCACAATTTATGGCTCATTCTCTCTCACAAAAAAAATGTAAATATATAATTTCGAGGATATAAATTATGAAATATACAACTAATATACATGGGTGAAAATAATTTACACTCTTCAATTTATTTTTTATTTTTTTTATAACAAAGGGATCCGCAACCACTATCCTTTGAGTGCAGACAAATAAACCCTTCATTCAACCACAATCTCATAATGTTCTTCCAATGAAATTACCAACAAAAGAACATTCATCATCTTTAACTATGGCTATTGAGTAAAAAGACTTGAAAAGAGGAATGTTCACCGTAGCTGATTTGTTTGGAATATCAGTTTAAAGCCTTTGCTTTCGTCTTGAATATCTCCGCTTTGGCTGCTTGTTGCCTGTGATTTGAAGCCTAGTAACGTCTTGTTGGACGAGGACATGGTTGCTCGCCTAAGTGACTTTGGCTGAAGATCATGAAGATGCTTCATACACTAAAACTTTAGCAAAATTGGGCTATATTGCACCAGGTAAATAATCCCTTGAATAATTGTTTGTGAATATTTCTCTTTCTCCCCAGACCCCACTTGTGAAATTCTACTGGATATGTTGTTGTTGTTTGAATATTTCTCTTTCTTATTTTTCCACCAGTGAATGTTTTACTTTAAAATTGAATGATTGTAGAACATGGACGGAAGGGATTGGAGTTAATAAAATGTGATCTTTATAGTTGTGAGATCATGTTCAGAGAAACATTTACAAGAACAAAGTAATAATGATGACATGTTTGGCGGAGATCTCAGCTTGAAGCAGTTGGTGTGTAGTTGCCGATGTCAACTAATAATGCCACAAGATGAATAGTACACAATCTAACTTTTTCATCAACTGATCATCATCTGACGACGTTATTAAGCTGGCATCGACAACTTCCATTACAGCGGGTGAGAGTGAATGGTTCACCCACTGCTTCAAGTTACGATCTCCATCAAATATTTGATCATTAGACTTTGTCCTTGTAAATATTTTTATCAACATGATACATAACTATGAACATCAAATTTTATTGACACCAATCCCTCCGATCCGTACTCTACAATCATTCAATTTTAAAGTTACAGATTTATGGGTGGAAAAATGGGAAAGAGAAATATTCAAAACAATTAGTTATTATGAGATCACTTACCTGGTGCAAATAACCCAATGTTCCTAAAGTTTTTGTGTGTGAAGCAATCTCAAGGCTCGAAACTCGCAAGAAGGAACTTTTCCTCTTAATTAAATCTATTCGCCCGGTTCTTTGAGTTAATCTCCACTGTTAGGATCTTGATTTGCTTTGATTGATGCGTTGAATCTCCTGAAGGAAGGATCGACAGGAAAGATATTTAAGGAGAGATCAAGATTCTACATATTGCATGTCAAACAAGTTCTTATAATTCTTTTGTTCAAAACACTAACATGCTGCAAATATATGCTCAAAAAATACACATTCAGTTTCAAATATGTTATAATAATTAACTTCGATAGAGAATTGAGGGTTATTTACCATAAAAATTAGCGATGGATATTTCTGACAGCTAGGTGATCTCACCCAAGTATGCCTACTATCAATCAAACTACCTATGTTGTTCAGACTCTTTAAAAATATCGCCAAGTGCATGTGGGGTGCTTCAAACACAATCTAATTTTTGGAGAATCCAATACAACAACAACAACATACCAGTATTATCCCACAAGTGGGGTCTGGGTGGAGAATCCAATACAGGTGACAATATTAGTCTGAGCAACATAGCAAACTACCATCTCTTGACTAATGATTCAGAATTTCAGTAAAGAAAACTTCACACAAAGAGAAAATTCACACAAGAAAATAAACCAACCCACTCCATCTTAAAGTTTAACCAAAATGCACAAAATCACCGACATGTAGTTCATTCGCTCATAATTTCAAAGCACAGGGGACTAGAAACAGTTGCGAAACGCTCAATACAGCTATTTCAATTACACTTGAAACTATATCATGATTCATGATTCCTCAACATTTTAAGAATGTAATACAAACACCCCATTGTCTCAATTTCTATGGTACAGTTAAAATTTCGAGATTCAAATTTGCAAACTTTGAACATGAATTACAACATAGGAACTTTAAGTTCCTTTGAAATAAAATTTTATATATATTTGAAAATTATGTAAAAAAAATACTATAAATCACTACAATTAGTAACTTTGAATATTTTTAAAAAAATGTAGCATGGTGTGTGAACCAATTTTTGTACACCCTACTAGCCAACAAGTAACTACTTATACTAGGAAAGATGGAAAGAATCACCTAATATTTTTATGAAATTTGAAATCAACCCGTGACTCTTAACCACTTCATTTACCAATAGGTCATACACTTAAGTGCAATAACATAGTTGACTGTGCTACGTAAATTGAGATGGAGAGCATTTCACAATCATATTGATCCAGGATTACAATTGTAAAAAGGTATAATACATAAATTGAACACTAAACTCAGCTTCAAATTTTAACTTTAACCTTTTAACTTTCATTTTGAACAAGTAGACACTTGTAACTGTCTAACACATCAACAAAAGACACTTTTAACTTCAACACTTCAACAAGTAGGCACCGGTGCACTCTAAAAGTTAATTTTTCTTTTTTTTGTTGAAGTGTTAAATAGTAATGCCTACTTGTGCACGGTAAAAGTTAAATGATCAAAATCAAAATTTGAAGTCAATTTTGAGGTCCATTTATGTATTATACCTTAATAAAATCACTCAGACAGAAGTCAATTGATCAAACGCCTTACAGGCAACATAAGTTTGCCGATAGATTCAGATCTAAGAGGAGTTGGATTATTCCCCCAATTTGGGATTTCAAAATCTCAAGCTATAGCATAAACACACCCCCAATCTCATAATATTACCAATAAAACAAAACCAGTCATCATCTTAAAGACACAATACACAACTATCTTTGGATTTTTGAAAGAAAATTCAAGGAACTAGAAAATTTTGAAATTCATAAAGTTGGTAATAGAGAGAAGATTTGGAGATTTCATGCCTGGAATTCTGTTTTTTTTTTCCTTTGAAGTCCAACCAACCACTTTCCATAGCAAGAATGTGAGTGGGTCTTTACAGCTTCTTTTTCAGGAAACTAATCTGTGGACATGGTTGCACCTTATCTTATAAATTTGTAGATTGATAATGTTACTTGTAATTATATCATGTTCATTTTATGAGGTATAAAAATACTATTAGACACCAATTTTAAAGCATGGTAAAAAATTATATTACCAAATTAAATATTTTTATTTTATAATTACACTAAGTTTTTAAATTTCATTATATGTGTGTGTGCATATTGCTAACTCATTGAGAATATGACGTTAAATAAGAGGGTATGGAAGCCGCGAACTAGGATAAAATGTTAGTAAATAGTTGAAACTTTCTGCCCTTTTCGATGTGGGATTAGGCTTGGTGATAGTCTGAAGTATCGTTTAACACCCCCAGTCTGCTAGTGATATTATCCACTTTTAGTCTAGGCCCGTACAACTTTAAAACACGTTACTATCTCAGCACTAAGGTTTGTCTTGGCTCACCGGGATTCACCTAAATTCAATTAAACTATGGTCTATATTGACAAGATTGGCACACGAGTGGCTCTGATACCATCTGTAACAATCTCAGCTCCTTAGTGATATTGTTCGCTTAGGGCCTACGCCAATACAACTGTAAAAATACATCACTAGTAGATAAAACTTGCTTACTTATACACCCAAAATCTCTATGTGCATTGCCGATGTCGGATTCTCATCTTAGATGGGCTGTTGCATACAGTGTGTTTTGTGGTATTAACATTATTCATGTTGCTTTTATAAATTTGATTACCATATGTTGTTGTCACTATTCTTTTTTTAAAAAAAAAAAATCTTCTATATTCCTTTTCAAATTAATTATTAGGTTCGTCCTCTATCATAACTATTTTGATTTGATGCTCACTTATATCGAGGTTCTTTTGAAAACATTCATTATACCCCCAGAAAGCATGTAGGGGTCTTTACCCTCTACAGATGACCACTTGTAGGTACATATATTTTTTATCAGTTGTTAGTATGTCTTGAAATATTTAATGAGCGTGGTTCATTTGATATATTTTTTTATGCTTGTATTTTTCCTAATATTATTACAACAATAGTAACAAAAAGATATCTCGTGAAGTGGAATTTCAGAGGATAAAGTAGTGTATGCAATCTTTATCATTATCGTTTTGAATTAAAGAAGTTATTTTCAAAAGACTCTCATTAAAAATAACTTGCAACATTAATAAAATAAAAAAAGAGTAGTAAGAAGAAACATGGCAACTAATAGAAAAGCATAGGAACTCATATATGCAAGTCTTGCCTCTAAGTCATTGGACTCCAACTGATAGCAGAGCAGAACAGAGCAGTGTTTTTACAAACTAATGAATGATGATTTGTTATTTGAAAAATCTTTGAGCTAAATTTTACCTTTAAGACAAGAGTTATAAAACATTTAATAAATTAAGATATAATCTGATAGTGTCAAGTTATTTCAATAGAGAGTAACTTGTATAGTAAATTTTTGATCTAAATCTTGCCTCTAAGCAGGGCATATCCAGAGAGGACTCCCCGGATTCACATGAGTCCATGCTCCCCTTCCTAGATTATGTATAATAGTAGTATTTAAAAATAAAATACGTAAGTATAGATATATGAACACACACTCGAAGTATCATATGATGAGATGATGAGTGGATGCACCTCTTTAAGTGAGGTTAGATATTTAAATCCTATATCTATCTTATTTTTTTCTTTATGAAATTGGGTAACATTTTTCAAAATTATTATTGATAATATCTTTTACGTTTAGCCAATGTTTTTCTTTAAATTTTTAAAATTTTCAAGTCTCAGATTGAAATTTTCTAATTTTTGTATCACCATAAATAATTTATATACTTAAACCAAATATATTTATTAAAATTAGTACTAGTAATAATAGTAATTGATATAGCACACAGTCAATGAATTTAATTGATCTCAATATCTGTGACATGATATATAGATAGATAGATAGATAGATAGATAGATAGATAGATAGATAGATAGA
>JAOTQJ010000102.1:3142597-3170072 GCA_025642045.1 Solanum sejunctum | reverse complement strand
AATAATTATTTAACCCAATATGCATTAACAAATGAAATTCAAATTCAATAGAATTTTAAAATTGAGTCCCCAAAATTCAATATATATATATATATATATGAATGGTAATAGGTGGAAAAGTTATGCATGCTCTCATTGTAAAAATTTAAGAAAATAAGTTCTTGCAACGAATTAAAAACATCAGAATATCTTAAAAATCTCGAGACATATTAATGACGACTTTAATTAAAAAATAATGTCACATTACAAAATTTTGAAAATGAGCTTTTGTCGATCTACATAACATAACAAAAGCAACCCCCACCCCCATTTAGAGTTGGGAATTGACTTTTCAAATTTTGTTAACCATATCAATCGACCTCAAATTAAATGACAAATTCAACTATATTTAAAATGTTCAACTTTAAAACATGCGCACATGGAGATAGAGTACAATATTCCTTTGTACAAGAACAAGAGTGATATTTTAAATTACAATAACTAAAATGATATCATATTATTATACCACACGATGAAAAATTGAGAGAGGGTGATAGAGATGAGAATAAAAAGATATGTGTCCATTTGTTTTAGAACCAATTCAAAAATTTATGGTGGGGTGATCAGTTACAAAGCAATTCATCTTTTGAAGAGGCTGGTAGAGAAATACAAAAAAATAAGAGGGAGGTTCACGTGGTGTTAATTGACCTTAAAAAGATATATGACAAATTTTGAGAAAAATCCTTTAAAGTTGCCCAGAGGCTAGAAGAGTACAGGTCGCTTGCTTGCATTCAAGGATATAGGTTAATAAATATTTGATGGGATCAAGATTCAAGTTAGAACAGTGAAAAAAAGCTCAGAGTCCTTCTTAGAGACAGGGTTGCACTAAGGATTACTACTTATAGCCTACTTTATTTGCCACTGTAATAAATAAATTGAAGCGATATACTTAAACCAAATGAGGTGCTATAGTATATGTTATTTGTTGATGACATAATATTGATAATGAAACATTTCATGAGAACATACCAAAATTAATACTAGGTTGGAGGCATGAAGTCAAAATCTACAATCCAATGGGATCAGGTTGAGCAAGTCTAACAAAATATTTGACGTGTCAATTCAGTGATGTAATGCATGAGGCAGATTGAAAGTGAGGCTTGACATAGAGGTTATCCCTAAGAGAAAAAGTTTCAAGTATCTTGTATCTTTAATTTAAGAAAGTGGAGAAATCGATAATAATATCACACATAGTATTAAATATAATGGGTGTGTGGAGATGTAAACTGAAAAGTATCGAAGAGAGATGATTAGACATGACATGATATACCTATAACTTATATATAAGAGATGAGGTAGAAAGTTAGTAGGTACTGAAACATTGTCTTGCTTCGACATGTTTAGATTTGATATTTTATGTTGTAGTATTAGTCATGTTCTTAAAGATTTTTTTGCCTTTATATCTAACATCATCTATTGTTTATTATATTTTGGACTACTTTATTATTGTTATTATTAAATTGTTGTATGATCTACTTAAAGTGTGTTTTTCTTAAAAAAAGTTGACTATAACACTAATTGCTACATGAAGATCCGGAGAATCCCAGCAAGGTGACGTATACTTGTGGCACGCTTTTATTAATTGCTTCACAATTGTTTAATGGAATAAAACTAAATCTCATAAAAAATTGTAAAGGAAAATTGACATAAATAGCTTTCACTAAAAAATAATTATGAACGAGATTTGTGTATTTGGTTAGATTTGTGTTTTTGGTATCAACAATTTTGGGATTAGTCTTATTATGATTTTAGAAATATCTTTCACACAACATCTTATTCAAAATAATAACTTGTGGATTAACTATCTCAAAATAAAACGATCAAATTATAAAAGTAACCTTCTATTCTTCTATCAAAAATTTATAATGACTTTAAATGTCATTTTTGAGAGCTTGAAGACACGCTTTGGAGTCCAAAAGATTTAAACTGAACAGGACCAAAACAGAATACTTGGAGTGCAAATTCAGTGTTGCGAGGGATAAAGCAGACATTGACGTGAGGTTCGCCACTCAACCTATCCCCAAGAGGGAAAACTTTAAGTATTTGGGGTTCATCATCCAGAGTAGTGACGAGATCGAGGATGATGTCACACATCGTATTGGGACAGCATGGACTAAATGGAGGCTTGCCTCAAGAGTATTGTGTGACAAGAAGATACCACCTAAACTCAAAAGTAAGTTTTATAGAATGGTAGTTAGACCATCTCTGTTGTATGAGATGGAGTGTTGACTAATAAAAAATACACATGTTCAGAAGATGCATGTTGCAGAGATGAGGATGTTGAGATGAATGTGTGGTCACAACAGGAGTGATAAGATTAGGAATGAGACTATTCGGGAGAAGCTAGAGATAGCCTCAATGGCTGATAAAATTTGGAAAACGAGACTACGATGGTTTGGACATGTACAGAGGAGTACCGATGCTCTTGTTAGGAGGTGCGAGAGGTTGGTTCTGGGAGCTATACAGAGGGATAGAGGTAGACCGAAGAAGTATTGGGGGAGGTGATCAGACAAGAAAGGGCGAAACTTGATCTCACCAAGGACATGACCTTAAATAGAAAGCAGTGGAGGTCACGAATTAAAGTAGCAGGCTAATTGGTTGGTAGGGTTATGTGGATGTCTGACTTTGGGATATAGCGGGGTAGCAGGAGTAGTCATGTTTTATATCATGTTTGTCATTATCTTTCATATGTATGTTAAATTTATCATATTTACAAACTGTGCTTTTCGTTTTTAGTTGCGCTTTTTATTCCCTTTCTTTTCTTTTTGTCCTATCTAGTTTATTCTGCTTATGAGTTTTTGAGACGAGGGTCCCCAGGAAATAGCCTCTCTACTTATATGAGGTAGTGATAAGGTCTACGTACATTCTACCCTCCCCAGACCCCAGTTGTGGAATTCCACTGGGTATGTTGTTGTTATTGTTGTTGTAGTTGTTGTTTGGGAGTTTTTAGAAAACTATAATTTTACTCCTGCCGAGAGTTCTTTCAAACCATGTTTGATTAGTTTGTGAGTTTAGTTTTGGAGTTTGTTGAAGAATTGTAAATTTTGAAAGTTTTAGAATTTTAAAGACTTTAAATTAATCAAAAATGATTTTTCGTACCAACCAAAGTTATGAGTCTTTGCAGCTTTGAAATGTTAGTTTCATTAGCTTCGCAATGTGAAATTTGATCTGGAAGTGTCGTTGTCTTCTGATCTGGAGTTGTTTTGTGGATTTGAGCTCTTAAGTTGAAAGTTTAAATTGTCATAAACCAAGAGTTGATTTCGGTTATTTTTAGAGGTTCGGACACTCAAAATCGATTTTTGACGATTTCGTCAAATTCAAGACCAGGCCTAGGTAAAAAATTTTGATTTATTTCTCAAATTTTTTGAGAGTGACTTGGTGTTTTGAAGCCTTAAGTTAGTTCAATTGCGATTCAATGAGTTTCAAATCAAGGAGACCTCGAATTCGTATTTTAATAGTCTCATTGAATATAAAATATCGAATATAAGATAGCATATGTTTGTGTATATGGAGTTCTAAACGAATTTTGAGGGTCTATTAGAAAATTTTTGTCTTGAGTGTTTGTTGTGTTTTGATGCCTGATACATCCTTCTTCGTGTTTGCAAAGGTGTTGTTCCCTGTGTTATGCATCTGCGAAACCTCCTTCACGATCACACAGGCCAAGTTTGAGTTGACTAGAGTTTCCTCTTCTTGATGGTGTGATCCTTGACCACTATCGTGAAGGATATATAGTTGCCTTGCAAACTAAAATTTTTTAAAATCGGAGTTCTTCCCCATTTCATCATTTTGAACCTGGAGAGTTCCATAGTGATTATTCTAAAGTGGTATCTTGAGGTAAATTTATTGGGTAAGCAATTTTGACTCCAAATTGTCATTATATGTTAATTGTTTTATGATTTTAAACTTTAAATCTTGATTTGAACTTTAAAGTTTATGAATTTTCTCAACATGAACTTTTGATACATTAATGATTATGGGTTGAATTCATCTTTATTTTAAAAATAATTTTAACCGTTGATTTTTAAATGCTTTAGGTAATGTATTTATGTATTAAGTTCTCAAGTCACTCCTACTTTTTTGAAAATGAATTTTTGAATAATTCAGAATTCAATTTTTAAAACTAATTAATTAAATATTGTATCCTTGTATTCTTATGAAGATTTCATATTTGAATAGACTTTGTTGATTTAGAGGTCATCAGAAAGAGAAAGCTCAAGTTATAGATAGTAGTTTGATTAAATTGTGGCAAATGGAGTACTTAACCCTTTGCGAAGTGTATAGAACCTTGCATTTTTTTATTGTGTGTTGGAGAGTAATAAAACTTGGTGAAGGATTGATATTTTGAATGCATTCCCATGTTAAATGGTTCTAATGATGAATAAAAAAGGATTACAAAGGCAACGTGAATTAATATAATAACATGTGATATGTTAAAGGTAATCTAAACCACTTATTTGATTTCTTATTGATGATAAACATGATTATATTGACATGTATAGTGAATTGATATTGATAGTCTCACCTTTTTATTTATACATATGAAAATGCTATACTTGCATCAATTTCGTGACATCTGTATGATTAAATATTTTATGAGAAATGATGATAAATAAGGATTGGCCATACGCTCCATCTTAAATTCTAGATGAGGGGTCGAACCATACACTTGTGACAGGTTACATAGACAAATATATTTCTCATGAGTTTCGAATTGAGATTCAGTGGTTGTGTATCATTAGGACCGATATGCATCATTATGTGAAATAGCATCACGTTGCACTTTATCATCCCTGATTGATTCTTGTTATGAGTTTGTAATTGAATTCTCTCCAAGTTATTTATTATGTTGATAAAAACTGATTAGTGATTTTGATATACTAAATTCTCCTATTGGTTCGTTTTTGCTTTGTGTTATTATCTATTTGGTTAGACTGATTATCTTTGCAGTTTATAGTTATGGAGATTCGGACAGTATGTGACGAAGTACATGAGTTCTATATATTTTTACCTAGTGTGAATAAGAGTACTTTGTTGGATACTGGGTACTATATTGTTTGGTATTCACTCGCTTACTTCTATAATGGTATAGGCTACAAGCCCAAAAATGTCTTGATATCTCTCTTCATCATCAATTGAGGCTTGCTTGAGAGTTCGAAAGGTAGCTACTGACACTAGCATATATAAGTTAGTTTTTACTATTGTATTGTTTACATTCAAACTTATATTTTCTTGAACTCAATATAATACTTAAAGGTTTGTACATATGAAATTAAGTTTTGAAAGTGCTTATGAGTTATGTTATTTTATCTGCAATGCTATGACATATTAGTTTGGTGTTCTAATTTCTCCTTTACCAATGTAATGAGTCTTAGGCTAATTTAATAGATTAAGGCAAATGCCAACGCACCCAAATTTGGAATGTGAGAAAATCTTTAAGAACAATGTGATTAAAACTAAAAAAAAAAAGCTTATTTAAATTATCTATTATAAAACTAAAAAGAAGTAATTTATATTACATTATATTATATAATTTTATTTTATTTTAATAAATTTTTTATCAAAATGGTATATTTCCTAAATGAACTTATTAATACGATCAAAGAATGCAGTTCACTGGATGAGTCTGCTCCTTCTTTAATCAGAATCTTTGAGTTCAAATTCTAGATATAAAAAAAATTTAATAAAATTTTTTTTGTCTTAACAAGATGTCACGTCCTGGGAGGATACCCTTGGTGTGGCTGACACTCATAAACTATTGTTGGTGTCACGCCCAATGGGGTACCCAAGACGTGACTGACACTTAGAGACTATTGCTAGTCCCCAAGAGAACTGCTTGGCCTCATGACATTCATTCAATCAACAATTATCATAACAATGGAAGACTAAAGATAAATAAAGGTGGACAATCTTAATTAAAGGTAATCAAAATAAATCAACATGACTAGTATGAAAGCACCTAATCAGACAATATCCAAGTCATCAATTCTAAATCTAGTCTATGAAGCATCTATCTGAGCTGTCTAGATGGTGCCATGACAGGTCCATGACTACCTCAAAAAAAATAAACAAGTTTAAAAGTCCAACTCTAAAGCTAGATGAAATAATATGCATCCCCCGAACTCGAGGAGAACTCACCAATCAGTCGGAATAAGAGGAAGATCTTCAACGGAGTGCATATTGATGATCTTTGGTACTTGACTCTGCATCGTAAAAAGATGCAAGCCCAAATAGACGTCAGTACGTAGAACGTACGAGTATGTAAAATAGCTAAGTGAAACAAATATAGATAAAATAACAATAACTCAAAAAAGCTCAATCAAGATGTCAAATGTCTATCTAAAGCAAGAATAAAGAGTAGACAATGACCAATCAATACAAATTAAATCAATCCAATCCAATCAAGTCAGAGTACTATCAGTATGGGACCTATCTGGGAGTTTCTCTTATCCGATACTAAACACTTATGAGTCAATGATTGTATAACAATCTCATTGATATTGCCACAATTGTTCGGTACTTGCCAGTATAATGAATGAATCAATCCATAATGAATCCAATCAACCAAGTCCTCTATTGTTTCAAGGACCTATCAAGAGGAATACTTGACTTAATGGTTTCACTCTTCTTTTGCATTTGGCGACTTAGTTGTTGAGTTTGAGTTAAACTTACTCTTATTCAATTCGATACTCAATACTTCTTTCAAGACTCAATGCTTATAAGACAATCACTCTCAATCAACTAGTCTTAGTGGACATTCATCAACTCAATTCATCACATCAACTATCATCTGTTTGATTAGGAACATTCGTTTAGGATTAACTAATGACTCATCAACATTCTCTATCATGCATCATTCCAACTCATAGTATTCGAGAAACAAAACTAGAGTTAAAGTATTTAGGAATTCTATGTACTCTTACAACTTATACTCATGCATACCAATTTAAGTGTCATAAGTAATAATAACAAGAATTTAGTGTAGGGTTCATGTAGAAAAATAAAGTCATCTATCTTAAGTCTTTAATTCATAAAATTGTAATTTATGCAAGATCATATAGGAATACATTAGAATTTTAGAGAAATCTTCAAGAAACATTCATGAAAGACTCAATTCATTCACAACTCCATCAATTCGGGTTATGGGACACGTGGAAGAACATATTTGGTTAGTCTTACATACCTAAAAGTTTAAATATTGAAACAGCTTAGGCAAATTCATAAGATGATCTTCAAACCCTAACTTTTTTCTCCCTTGAAACCTTACTCTAAGTTGGGGAGGGTGTTTTAGCGTAAAAAGGCTGAACTGATACATTTAGGGGTTATTCAGGTGTAAAAATGCCAAGTTCAGGCTTGGAAAGGGTGGGAAAAGACCAAAATAACTTTTCTTTAAAAAATATCAAATTAATCCATGGGCCTACCTATAGCCATAGAAAATTCTATGGCCCATAGGAACCTGTCCGTAAATTTTTTGGCAAATTTTAAGGTCTCTGAAATAATTTCACAAGCTCAATCTATGATTTCTAGATGGGCTCATAAAGTCTGAGACCAAAAATGGATTTTTCAGGAATTTTCTTCTATGAGTTAGCAGATAGGCCATACTTTAATCTATGACCCATAATAGATTTCGTATTTCATCTTTGTTCTGGCAGTGTTTAGCAAAATAATCATAACTTTCGACTCCGAACTCCAAATGAGGTGAACCCAATTGGTCATGAGGCATCTAATTCTCTGTGTGATAGGAGTTATGATCACTTGAAGTTGACCCTTATAAAATCCAACACTAGAAAATCAATTTATAGGAAAGTTTTGAACTCGGCTAAGTACTAGAGGTCTCTTATGACCCTGATCCACTTTCTACATATAAGATTGAGGCTTGAAATATAGGTACATGCAAGAATAGAGTTATAGGGTGTCACAGTTGGTCCCAAATGAGCTACTTAGCCCGATCGTACATTCATTTATTCAAATTAGCGGAAGAAAATAAGGAGACAATATGTTGAGCAAATTCAATAAGCATTCTAACTCAACGAATAAAGGCCATAGGCCAACAAATAAAACTCAAAGTTTGCTACATAAGAATAGTTTTAAAGAAATTCAATCAAGAATAAAAATCTCAACATCAACTCATCATTGTCTAGTCTATGAAGACTATATCACTACTATGCAGCTGATGTCAGTGACAAGTTCATGACTATCTCAACTCAAAATAAAAATACTAAACTCTAAAGTAAGAAAGATATATATGGTATCCTTCGAATGTAGGAGAGAACTCACCAATCAGTTTATAAAAGATAAGATACTTAATGAAGTGCTTGTTGATGATCTCTAATACTTGTCTCTACATCATGAAAAGATGAGGATCTAAATGGACGTCCATACGTGGAATATACAAATATGTAAAATAGCTAGAAAGAAAAGAATATAGTCAAGTATACTCAACTCAATTCAACCATTAGCTCAACTTAACAAGATAAGGAACTCAATCAAAATGTCATAAGTCTAAAGTAAAATATAGTTTAGATAGAGACCAATTATATACAATCCAATCTAATCAAAGTACTACCAAGACCTATTTGAAAATTTCTCTCATCCGACAATGATCACTTATGAGCCAGTGATCGTGTAACAAACTGGCGTGTTGCCAACCCATTCAATACCTTACCAAGGTAGAAAATGAATCAACCAATTATGAATCCATCAATCAAATTAAGTCCTATTGTTTTAAGATAATAAAACGAGGATGACATATGATTTAAAGGTTCAATCCACTCCTAATGCTCGTAAAACAATCAATCCCAATCTGACCAATCAATAAGTCTCATAAGAACTTTTACCAATCCATCATAATCAAATCTTTCGACTTATTAACCATCCAATCAATTTCAATCACATCTTTCAATAGTGGTTTAGATAATTATTAGATGACTATTAATTTAAATCAATCATTTCAGCTTAATTTATGAGGACTCATAGGACAATCCAGTTCTATCAACACTGTCATCATGCCCACATCACAATCATGATCAGTATTTACCATATCAAAGCTTTAGACTCATCCCCTAGGATCATTCATATAATTTCAATCAAGTAGTGTTCAGGATTTATACTTAAAATAGGGGTTCAAATAATTTGTTCAAGAAAATAAGTTTATAAAAATAATCAATTATACAGTATAAGTAAAATAGGTTAAACATTAAGGAGGTTTTCAACAATAATACAATCATTGGGACATCAATTCCATCACAATTTATCCTATCACAATCATGGGGCACATGAAAAAACAATCTCATGTTTTAGGTATCATTACATACCTTGGATAAAGACAGACAATCAATCTTGTAAAAGTTTTCCTTGAATTCCTTGAATCCTAGCCCTTTCTCCTCTCTCTAGAGGTCTTTAGTTAATTCAGCATAAAACACTTAGGAATGGTTAAGGAACCCTTTTAAGACAAAAAATGATTTATATCAGTTGTAGATTAAGCGTATGAGGGGTGGATAAAAGTATGGAATGTCCCTCATTAAAATTTCAACCGACAGAAAATTTTGAACTGTGATGAGTAGGTCAGCGTCGTGGACTTATTCTATCATAGTTCCTTTTTTTTACGCAATGCATAATTGCACCCATCAAATGAGTTTTATATGTAAAGTGTAAGAATGACCTTTCTTGAAGCATCTTCGTGTCAAAGGTGTTGCACACTTTGTTGAAACTCGTATTTTGTCCGAAAGTTATCTTTTACTTCAATTACCTAAAATTTAACGAACACCACTTTTTCACTCAACTTTTTGTACTGATTATGATTTCGAACTCTAATTTGTCAAAAAGTTTAAAATAATTTGTTATGCAAACAATCTCTTACTTAGAGATATTTCGATAATTTTACAAAATGTTACATAAAATATGCAACCAAATTTAAATTATTCAGGCTTAATTTGGGAACATCAAATACACCTAAATAATTAAAACATCTTATGTAATCATGAGGTAATAATTTATTTATTATCAAACGGACAAATATTTGAGTTATTTGGAGTTATCATAAGATAATGTGATGTCACCATCAAATGAATTTGGAATCTTATGCCTCGCATGGATAGAAGATTCTGAGCATCTTCAAGAATCCTTATCAGCACCTTTCCAACTCATATAACTTGTCCCACAAACGTTGAAATAAAATTCGTGTATATTATGTTTTATAAATTTTATTTGTTAAAATATATTTTTAAAAAATAATATAATAAAATTATTATTTATTAATTAATTAAATTAGTACAGAATAACTAATAATAAACGGCAATGACAATTACTACTTGATTAGGATACTATTTCGCCGTTCCGTGTTGTCTCTATTCTCCAACAACCCTATCCTATATCTCTTTGGCCTCACAAATATAAAGAAAAATGAAAATATTATTTGAGAATTAAAATAAAAAATGATGCCTACTATTTTGAAAATATTACTGTATATTTATATTGATCTAATATATATTTTAATTTTTTTATATATTCTTAAAAGTTGAGCCACATATAAACCAGTGGAATATTCAAATCATTTCATAAAGATTCAAGCTGGCGTAAGGGTATTATTTTATAGTATAGTTAAAAAGACAGATGTTACACTTTAGTAAGATCTCAACAATTTTTCTTTTAATCTTTCATCAGCCGTTGTGTTTCACTTAAAATAAATGATATTTTTAATTTCAACGCATTAATTAAACAATTAGCTGCAAGATTCTGTGTAAAGTATGGGTCCAATAATTATTTATAACTTTTTAATAAATATAATTAAATACTATTTTTTTAATTAAATATAAAATTAATATTCAATAAATATTATTAATATTAATTAAATTTTATATTTTATGATTGAGTGATTTTAAATGTTTGTAGTATTTTCTTTTTGACATCAATATAATTACGAGAAGATATTGAAATGATTATTTAATATTATTTATCCAATTTAAGAATAAATTTATTTTATTCTAATTTCAGTATTTTACTTAACTTAAAATAACTATCTGGGGTGATACAGTGAAATCATAGTTGAAGCAACTAGAAAATTATTTATTGGGAATAATATTATAAAATTATAGTTGAAGTTAGCAACTGTCTTAAAAAAACTAAGTTAAAAATGCACAAAAATTTTTATAGCAGCTGAAGTAGACATGTCAATGGAAAGGTATTAAAATAGTTATTTTATTTTATTTGTCCAGTTTAAAGAAAAATTTGTTTTATCCTAATTTTAATATTTACCTAATTCAAAATAACTGATGATAGTGAAATCATATTTGAAGCAATTAGAAAAATTATTTATTAGAGGTAATATCGTAAAATCATAATTGAAATAAACAGTTATTTTAACAACAACAACATACCCAATAGAATCCCACAAGTGGGGTCTGGGGAAGGTGTGATGTACGCAGACCTTACCGCTACCCCATAAAGGTGGAGAGGTTGTTTCCTATGAACCCTCATTTCAAAACCCAAAGCAGAGAAGAACTAGATATGATAGAAATAACAGTATGTAAAAACGAAAAGAGTGGTAAAAGTAGCACACAATATGACATATACTGCAAACACAAGATTACCCCTACCCAATTAAACCTATTATACCCCTAAACCAAGCATCCCCTAAACCTACCAATTAACCCGCTATTCTAACATACGATCTCCACGTCTTTCTATCTAGGGTTATGTCCTCAGTAAGATTAAGTTCCGCCATATCATGTGTAATCACCTTCTCCCAGTACTTAATTTTTTTAATTTAAAAATATTAAATTAAAAAGTTCAAGAAATATGTTTATAACAGCTAAAGCAGATATGGCAAGCGACAGTTGTCCGCCTAAGCAAATAGCTAAAGCAGGCGTGTAGTCCAACAATTGCATGCTTCAACTACTTTGTAGCCTCTTATTCATAGTAGAAATTGTTCGGTCCTATAAAATAAAAAAACGAAACAAATCTTTAATAATTGAAAACTTCATATATTAAAATAAAAATAATTTTTGAAAGAAGAAAATGATTCTTTTAATTTTGTAAAAGTTTATTTGTTTTGAGATAAATTATCATGTATGAGGTAGAATTATTACAAAAATATACAATAAACTTTTTAAATAATAAATAAACAAAAATGACAATAATAATATACCTAATTTAAGTTGACAAATAAAATTTGAACACAATAGAGTTGCATGCAAGTTTTATCACTATTTTAGAAGTAGAATTTTTTTTTTCAATAGATCTTTGACTCAAAAAATAAATAAATAAAACCATCATCATATTTAAAGTATAAAAATCTCAAATAATAACCAAATTCAAAGGAAACTACAAAAGCAATATGATACTCAACTAACTAACTAATTTTCTATCTAATATCACATACTTGATAAGTTAAAATTGGATCATATCATGTCTAATAACGTCTCACCAATGCTTGTTTAGCTTACTCCTAGCTCTATCGATAAATTATCATAGTCAATTTTTCATATCTCTACACTAAAATATTTATGGATCTCCGTTGTAGATAATCAAACAAACTCAATATCCATTTTCACATTTAAAATAAATAAATAAAACAGTCATACAATCACATCAAATTAACCATTAAACAAAAATAAAACTTGTTTATCATAATTTAATAGTTTAACACCCAATAACAATCATCCTATAATATCTTTGGATGGAAAGTGATATGCAATTGAATGTATAAGATGAAATTAGATCGAAAATGAAAATTTTATTGATAAATGGGTAAGACACACAAACATTACAAGATTACAAACTAAGAAACTCCATTAACAAGTTTTCAAGCACCTATTCCTAAAATATAAGGTTCAACATTGGTGAGCAATTGAGAAGAAGAGAAAAGAAAAAGAAAGAAAAGAAAATAAGGAAGTAGCAAAAATTATCAGTCCAAATCAGCCTCTGGTCCAGTTCCCAGAGATTGTTATAACTGCTTTGGGTTTTGATTAATCGTCCAAGTTATCGGATCATTGATTTGCTAAATGAAAGACTCATATTAGCTTTTCATTTTATCTAATTAGATGGCTCTTATGCTAACCACGTAGCTTCACTACAATTGACTATTATACACATATTCAACTTTCCTAGTTCCACCTGGGATCTCATAATGCTACTCCCACTAAATTGACCTTGTCCTCAAGGTCAAAATTGAGCTACAAATGCTAAAAAATTGGCTACGAATATAGCCCTGGTCTTCCTAGGTGGCTTCATCGGTGCTTAGGTTAGTCCAGTGGACTAAAACCTTGGCTATAGTGACAATTGTTCACTTTCACCATACGACATTGCAAGATGGCCAAAGGCTGAACAAAAATAAGCTTGTTATCGTCATAGGCACGAGCTTGCTGCTGAGGAATGATAGTCGGGCCAATACGATGTTTCAACTAAGAAACATAAAAGATCAGGTGAATGAAAAACCCAATAGACAACTCCAAGCAATAAGGTGTTGCACTGATCTTCTGTAAGATCTTGTAAGGTCTATAGTACTTAGCACTCAGGTTTAATTTCTGACGAATGGCCAGGGACATCTGGCAATAGGGTTGCAGTTTAAGATAGAAAAGATCACGTTCTTGTACAACCCGCTTAGATGTATTTTGGTCGATATAAAATTTTATTCGAGCCTGATCTTGGACAATGTTATCTTTAGGGAGTGAAGCATCCACTATTGTTGTGTTAAATACCCACCGGCGAAGGACTGATTAAGTTGCGATAAAGAACCCAAAGGAATGTGGGGAGGGGGAAACCTATACACAGCCTGGAAAACTTAGTCTTAAGTGTAGTGTGGTGGATATTAGTATTGTACCACCACTCAACTAGTAGCAGTCATTTGACCCATTGTTTGGGGTTGGAAGAGGTCATGACCTGCAAATACGACTTCAAATATCGATTCAAGCACTCTGTTTCTCTTTCATTTGGGGTTGGTAAGAGGTGGATAGCTTTAGTTGCGTACCCACGAATTTTAAAAAGGTTTGCCAAAAGTGGTTGGTGAACACATTGTCCTTGTGTGAGACTACTGATTGAGGGAGTTTATACAATTTATAAACTTCCTTTAAGAATAGGTCAACTACATCCTGAGCAGTGAAAGGATGTTTAAAGGCAGGAAGTGGTCATACTTGGATAGTCTGTCCATTATTACCAAATTGTTGTTCTTGTGTCCTAAAGTTAGTTGGTCTTTGATGAAGTCCATTGTTATGTCCTGCCAAGGTAACTCAGGGATAGGTAAGGGTTGAAGGAGACTAGGGGTCTGCACATTTTCTGTTTTGGTCCTTTGACAAAGGTCACACTCAAAAATTCATTTGACTATGTCAGCTTTTATGTTAGACCAAAAAATAACCCTTTAACCCTCTTATAGGTGCCCTATTGTCTAAAATGCCTTCTCAGAAGAGAGTGGTGTAGTACCCGAAAGATCTTGGGTCTTAGATCAGCCTCTCTTTCCACATAATCCTCTGCTCATACCTAATGATACCTTGGGCTAATGAATATTTAGGCTTGCCTTCAGGTATAATAATCAACCTAGTTATTAGTTATGAAGCAATAAGATCATGCTCATAACTCTGAATCACCTCTTGCATCCATATCGGTTCTACTACGAAAGTAGCATGACATTTAGATTCCTCTTCCATTATTCTAGATAAGGCATCAACAACCCTGTTCTCTGCTCCTTTCTTATATTGAACTTCACAATCCATCCCTAAGAGTTTGGTTAACCTTTTTTTATTGTAGAGCAGTGTTCACTTTCTACTCTAACAAATACTTTAAGTTATGATGTTTTGCACTGATTATAAAATGACCTGCTTGGAGATAATATTACCACCTAGCAGTAGCTGATAGCACAACCATGAACTCTTTTTTATAAATGGAAAGCCTCAAGTATTTAGGAGCTAAAGCATTACTGAAAAAGGCTATAGGTCTCCATTCTTACATGAGAACAACCCCTATTCCTTTTGAGCAAGCATCAGTTTCCACCATAAAAGTCCTAGTAAAATTAATTGGTGCATGGATAGGCACAGTGATCATGACATGCTTCAGGTCTTGAAAAATAGTGTCAACTGCTTCAATCCATGGGAAGGCATTTTTTTTAAGCAAGTTAGTTAGGCATTTGCTTATAGGACTGTAGGATTTAATAAATCTTCTACAGTGACCAATGAGCCCTAGGAACCCTCTTAAGTGTCTTAGGAGTTGGCCAACTTGTCATAGCTTCAATCTTGGTTGGGTTTGTTGCCACCCCCGCTTTTGTGATAAGGTGGCCCAAATATACCACTTTAGTTTGTGCAAAGGGGAACTTAGAGAAAGTTTAGCAAACAATTATTCTTTTCTTAATAATTTTGATACTCTCATGAGATGCATAACATACTCTTGAACCGATGTATTATAAACCAGTATATCATCAAAGAACACGAGGACAAAACCTCTTAGGTGAAGGTTGAACACATGTTTCATGAGTGACTGAAATGTGATTGAAGCATTGATCAACCCAAAAGGCATGACTTTGAAATTATAATGCCCTTGATGTGTCCTAAATGCATTTTTAGGAATGTCTGTAACATGCATCCTAATTTGATGATAAATAGCCCTTAAGTTAATTTTGGAGTAAATGTATGATCCATTCAATTCATCCATCAAATCATCTACCAAAGGGATATGAAATTTATCCTTAATAGTTATTTTATTCAGTTCTCTATAATCTATGTAAAATCTCTAACTCCCATCCTTTTTTCAATCAACAAAATAGGGAAAAAATGGAGAGTGACTTGATTTTATGATGCCATTATTTAGCATTTTACTAACCTATTTCTCAATTTTATTCTTTTGGAAATAATTGTATCTATATGGCCTGATGCTGACAAGTATTGGATTTAACTTCAGAGGAATACAATGGTCATGATCCCTAGTAGGAAGCAGTGAAGTAGGCTTAACAAACACATCAGGGAATTCTTCCAACACTTATCTCATTTCAACTGGAACCTCTTCTCCTTCACACATTCTTTGTAGTTGAAAAGGTGAACAAATAAGCCCAAACTGCATGATCCTTTTTCAATAGTTGCTTAATCCCTTTAACAGACATACTCTTGTGGCCCCTTTTTAATAGTTGCTTAACCCCTTTAACGGACATGCACTTCAACTCTCCTTGGTGATAAATCCCGTTGAGCTTCACTATTTTTTTTCCTTGTAAGTGACTTGTATTTTATAATCAACAAAATCCAATAATACTGGATTGTATAGTTTTATCCAATCCCCTCTGAAAACCATATTATCACCTCTCAGTCTAAGGAGCCTGATAGAATCTTCAAACTCGATGCCATGAATCTTTCATTTAAACTTGGGACAAGTGTGTAAATTGACAATTCGATTTTCATAGCTACTGTTACCTTTATAGGAATAGTTGTTGTAATTGGACACCCAATTCTCCTAGTAGTCTCGAAGTCTAGGAAACTGTGAGTGCTCCCTGAATCTACCAAAATAGTCAAACTATTCTTCTTAGACTCTCCCCTCAGTCTGATGGTATTTGATTTTTTCACCCCATGATAAGTCATTCAAACTAATTGCTTCGTCCATTATCTCTCCTTCTTATAGCAAGATATTCTCCTTTTTTTCTATCTCGTAATTCGTAAACTCTCCTTACTCTCCTTCCGGTGGTTCAACATCAGCAACCATAGCATTTGGTTGCTTTGGTTTGCATTGATGTCCCATGAAATATTTTTTCCCACATCTGTAATACAAGCCCTGAGCCTTCATAGTTTCAAATAATTTTTCCTATGACTTACAACATTAGTAGTTTGAGAAGAATTGTTAGTCCCTACTCCTCTTCCCCATCCAATTTTACTTTTCTTTTTTATGAGTCTATTACTTTTTCTAGAAGCCTAGCCTTCTCTACCACTTGGCTCAAGGTAAAAGGATTGAGCAACTTTATCATATGTCAAACTTTTTCTATCAAACCTTCCATGAAGAGCTCCAGAAAGAATTCCTCAGGAATGGTGGGATTCCTAATTAGAACCCAAGTTTTCAGATCCTCAAATCTCTCCAAGTACTCATTTATTGTTCCCTTTTGTTCCACATTTTTGAATTCTCCTATTAAATTAAACTTACTGTGCTCTGTGTCCTGAAACCTCTTATAGAGTTCCTCACAAAACTCTTGCCACCGAACTCCGCCTCTACTCAGTTGGTAAGAGAAGTACCATGACTTGGCCCTCCTTGTAAGATATAAAATTACTTTTTCTATTTTTTGACCTAGTTTTGTAATAGAATTGTAACATCCTAATTTTTTTAAGCTAAGACCGATTCATCCTTCATATGATATAGAATTTTAATTGAGGATTCTTAATTAAGCATAGATGTTAAAGTCAATTTCTTAGTATGAGAATAGAACTGGAGATGATATGAGGTCGTAGTTCTAATGTGAGATTTTATAAAAGCTAGGTGAACCAATGACTTGTAAGTTGTATATAAATGCTAAGATTAATTTCTAAGTATTTAAAGTATATTAGGTGTGATTTAGAATCATAACGGATCTTTTACATCAAGCCAAGTCCAAAGAATTTCTAGCAACTATATTTTCGTATGAGTTGATAGAAGGGTCAATTTTAAATGACCATATCTCCTAAAGTGTAATAAGGTAGGTAACCTATAATATTTCAAATTGAAGATATTTGAATTAGTTTTCTAACGCATCTGATTTTTCCTTAATCGAATTTCGTAGGAGAAAGTTATAACCATTTTAGTGAAGGGGTTTAGAGTTGTCTGAAGGTCCGCGACAGCTCTGCATCGCGGACCAAACGCGGACCCTCACTGGATAAGTAATGGTTTTTTTACCTTTTATTCTGAGGGTACTTTTATCCAAACACCTTTGGGGGTCTATTTATAGTCCCCAAAACGTATAAACATTAGTTTTCATAATCAAAACCTTTTCCCTTCACTCCTAGACATAAACACTCAAGAATCATTAAGAAAGTCACGAAGTTAGGATTATCTTTCAAGATTCATCCTCAAGGTAAGTTATTCTTCATAAATTTCAATCTACCCAACCCAAATTTCTTCATCTATTCATGAATCTCTAATCGAATTTTAAACCATAATCTAGAGTTTCAAGAAAGCGAATTCAAGAATCCCAAGAAAAGATTTCTTGACTCTTCTTCTTCAAGAATTATGATTCTTCATCAAGAACTCTAAAGAGTCCAAGTCAAGAATTTAAGAGTCAGAGAATTCTTTCAACCAATATCCTTTCAAGTTCTTTCACTTTAAAAGACCTACTAAGATTGAGGATTTTCTCCAAGAAAGCGAGTATTCATCAAACTTCGATGGTAATATCAACTTTTCAGGCATGTAAAGGCTATCTAAAAGCATGAAATTGTTCTTCCATATGCCTCAATGTAAAGTTAGGATGTAAGATTGATAATTAGAGTCTTGGATAGTGATTTCTTGAAAGTTTTCTTGAATGATATCTTTAATTCTTGAATATTGTCTCTAATTCTTGAATATGTTCTTTAAATTATATTTTTGTATCTTGAATTGATGATCATCATGTTTAAAGTTTACTGTATACCTGTATTATTCTCTGATTGTGATTTAAGCCATATAAATTCTCTCTGTAAAGATTGGAATAATGAACTAGAGCCTTGATTGTCTGAATGTGATGTTTGACTGAATTTGAGTCCTGAGGTGAGTGCATTGATGATGGTAATAGCTGAGAATAGCATCGATAAAGTTGAATGAGTAATTATTCTTAACTTGAAAGGATAGTCTTGGCCTTTGAGTTGATAGATGATAAGATAAAGTGAGTGTTCTTACCCGTAAGTGTTGAGTGATAGAAGTTCTAGATAGATTGATAGACTTATGAGATTATTAAACCCTGGGAGGAGTATTAGCACCAAAATGGGTAAGAGTGAGTCCCTCTCGTACTCATTAACTATGTGGCCATCGTAGGGGAGGATTGGACCATGAAAGCGGATGTTTCCTTTGTCCCAAAAGAGGACTTAATTGAATTTTGGATCCACTGACAGACTTGTCCTTTACCCCGGGTACTGGACGAATGTGGCAACTACATCTCTTTGTTGTATCACTATCGCCTCATAAGTAGTGGTTGTCGGTTATATAAACTCCCAAATGGGTTTCATGATGATAGAACTTTGATGTGATTGTTGATGTCTTGATGGATATCGAGGTTATAGAGTCCTGTCCTTTATTCTGGAGTGAGGATGAGTGATTGTTATCTTGTTCCATTTACTTTATCCCGTTTTACATACAGTACATTTCACATACTAATGCCCCTTTGGAGTTGCATTATTTTATGATGCAAATTCTGTAGACAGCTGACTTCAGCAGGATCATCGTTGGGGTTCACAGATTCTTGACAGAGATTTGGTGAGTCCTCCCTTGCCTTCGGAGGACACATTTATTTCTTTTATTTCCTTGAGATATTTTACTAGATTGTGGTAGCCATGGCATGATACCTCCTTAGATGATAGTTATAGGGGCTTCATAGACATAGACAATTGATAGTTCAGGTCGGGATTGACTATTGTTTCCCACTCCTTATTTCTATTAAATTGCTTATTTTTCTACTCTACATGATAGGGATTATGATAGCCCACTGATAGTCTATTTTCTCTTATTATCTTTCGCATATGAGTTGATTGAACAAATGCAGTGAGACTAGGTAATTCGCTTGGGGGCTAACAATTGTCTCCGAGTGCCAATTATGTCTAGGATACCCTCCCGGGGCATGATAAAAATATAGTCGTAATACCTCTCACATCTTCGTAACCATGAACAATAATGCTGTCAAAATAGGAAAGTCGATTTTTGCATTGAAATAGTTGTGATGAATTCTCTTCATAGACATGGTGGGTGTCATATGGTCCCTGCGATCCCGCTGTGCGAACTTTCTGTTGTGTTGTTAAGCCTTTGTGCTCCTCCTAAAACTCTCGTTTGGGTTGATAGCATCTTTTCAAGCAACACATCTAGTTTTTTCGTTATGTCATCTAATTTATTCTCTGTGGATTTTGTCTTCTTGTCTGATTCTATCATGAAGTTCTGCAATTATAATTCTAATTTCTTAACATTTTCCTCCATTACTTTAGCTCTTGTTTTTATTACTGCTATTTTGTATTTAATTGCCCAAAGATAAAAAGAACTGCTCTGATACCACTTTTAATATGCTTGGATGGAAAGTAATATGCAATTGAATGTATAAGACGGAATTAGATTGAAAATGAAAATTTTATTGATAAATGAATAGGACACACTGATATTACAATATTACAAACTAAGAAATCTCCATTAACAAGCTTCCAAGCCCCATTCCTGAAAGATAAGGCTCAACATCGGCGAACAATTGAGAAGAAAATAAAAAAAAGCAAAAAAAAGAAAACAAGAAAGTAGCAAAAAATTATCGATCCAAATCTATCTCCAATCCAGTTCTAGAGATTGTTATAACTCCTTTTGGACCTTGATTAACTGTCCAAGCTATCTTGGCCGTTAATATGCTAAATGAAAGACTCATATCAGCTCTTTATTTTATCTAATCGGACGGCTCCTATGCTACCACGTGGCTTCAGTATTCCACCTGTGATCTCACACATCCAAACTAGCTGTCACGAGTTTATATTGTCAAAAACACAGAAAAGAATCCAAATCAAATTTGTTTATTGGGAACTTTCCTTCTTGCATTATCTAAAAACTCCATATACTGGTTTTAATTTCCAGCCTTTTTCCCTTATTCGTTTTCCATTCTTAGCCACTTTTTATAGTTACAAATCTTGATTTGAATCTGTCAGTTGATTAGGGTTATGGGTTCTTAACTTATGTGAAATGGGGTTTTATTGATTGCTACAATTTCTTGGAAATTCAGGTGTTGACAGCTAAAAGCTTTCTATTTTCTCATAAAATTTGGGGTTTTCTTGAATACTGTGAAGTTCCTGAATCTGGTGCTTAAGAACTGCTTCTTTTACTCCTTTTTGAGACATAAAGTTTGCACCTTTAGGCTTTTTGCTAAGTTATCTTGGTGTTTTAGTAGATTTCTTAAATAGGAAACTTCAATATGCTACTTGTGTATGGTTATAAGTTACATAGTGGTCTTGCTCTCAGGATCCACTGAGATTTGATACTATGATTTTTGCTTCTTGGAATATGTGTATGGTAAAGCTATAGGGAGATTGAACTGGTTTAAGGAGTATTTGGGGTGGTTGTTTGACATTTGGTTGCAATAAAGTTTTAGGGGATTTTAGTTAGTTGGAGTGACAATGGAAAATGGTATTGGTTTATGGGCATCTCCAAGGTGTTCATATACAGATGACACCTTTAATAATGCTATGGAGATTATGAATCTTGATACATATGCTGGGGTAGAGCAAATGTTTGCTTCTTATCCAGCATTTTCGCCGATTAATCCAGTGTCCATTAATTATTCACCATTTGATGAACAGAATACTGAAATTTCTGTCTATGAAGGGGAAAATTTGATGTATCAGGAGAATGATGACCAGTTTCGCTCGGTAGATTCTAGTGAAGAGGCTGATAAAAAGGGGGAGAATTCGACCAAGCAGAATTATGCTACTGATATTGTTGAGAACTGTGTAATTCCAAAATCACCTTGTCAATCACTTGCTGAGAGAATGCTTAGGGCATTAGAATTGTATAAAAAATCATCTGGTGAGGGAATCTTGGCTCAGGTTTGGACTCCAATGAAGCGTGGTGATCAGTACATTTTAAGCACATATGAACAGCCATTTTTACTTGATCAGGTGTTATCTGGATATCGAGAGGTATCAAGGAAATTCACTTTTGATTTGGAAATGAAACCAGGATCTTGTCCAGGTCTTCCTGGTAGAGTTTTTAGTTCAAGAATACCTGAATGGACATCAAATGTTATGTACTACAAGGAGGCTGAGTATTTACGCGTACAATATGCAGTCGACCATGAAGTCCGTGGATCAATTGCTTTACCAGTTCTAGAGGATGATGGACATGATACACTGTGTCATGCTGTATTAGAACTAGTCACTGTGAAGGAGAAGCAAAATTTTGATTTGGAAACAAGTCGTGTTTGCCAGGCTCTGCAGGTTTCTGCTTATATTCTATTAGTTCCATTATTCTGCTTTGGTTGCATATGTACCTTTACCACTGAGAAAGAATATTGTTATTTCAGTGTATTTTGAGGACATAAATAGATGACCAAAGATATTATAACGTCTGCCTCAGAATATTTTTTGAGAACCTATTTAAAATCTTGATGAACAGGTGTGTTGGTTGTAGCACGCATCGATGGATGAACTTTAAATCATAATATTGCCTTTAAGTGTCTTTGATTGGGTATCTAGAATTTTGCGAAGAACAAGAAATGCAATTTTGCATCAATTGGTTGTTTTAGTTATGCCTTTCGATGTAGTGTATGACTAAACATCATTGTAACGTTTCACTTTAATTTTCTTTCTGGTGATGCTTGTGATGTGTAAGTTAGCTATTTCTTGTCATCAGGGAAAATGTTGTCAGTTTCTTCCTTCAGTATCATGTTTTATTTTTTTATGTAGCCTGGTTATCTATCACTCTTGTGTGTGTCACGATATACGCAGGGTCATATCCATTTTGTCCTCCCACTTGTTGCCTTCCCTGCTGCTGATAGAACTTAATTAGCAAGAAAAGGAAAACCAGCAGAGCAATTATAAGAGAAACATGTTTGTTTTATAAAATGTGCTAATACTATTCCATTTTTCAAGTGCATGGACATGTTTGTTTGATCAAATGTAGATCTTTGTGTAAGCTGGCCTGGTTAAAATGTTATGCTAGTGTCTACGGAGGGGGTTCAAATCTTGAGAAGTAATATAGGTTGCCAGTGCTTTTAGAGGGCTCGACTTTATGGTTATCTGAATTTAATGGAAGGGTAAAGTAATGGAATGTTGCTGTGTGCTCTTTTCCGCTTAGTTCTGTTGTTTGTGGTTTGTGGTTTGTCCTTTTGAGCATCTCTTAATCTGTTAGTTTATCCTCAAGAAAAGGTGGTTAACTTTACTGTATGGTCATTTGCAGGCAGTAAACTTAAGGAGCACGACATCTCCTAGAGTTTCTTCCCAGGTGATACTTAATATCTTAATCCCATGTGTGATCTATGCATTATTTCTAGTCATCTGACTGTCTTGATATGGCATTCCATTCTAATATCTCCTTGTCTTATTTGCTTCCTTGCAGAGTCTCTCCAAGAATCAAAAAGCTGCTTTAGCTGAGATAAAAGATGTTCTGCGAGCAGTTTGCCATGCTCATAGACTGCCTCTTGCTTTGACATGGATTCCCCGTAGTTGTAAAGGAGGCCGTGATGACATCATAAGAGCGGATGCTAGAGTATTATGTGTTGAGAATACAGCTTGTTATGTAAGTGACAAGGAGATGCAAGGATTTCTTCATGCTTGTATGGGACATGATCTCGAGGAAGGACAAGGTATTGTTGGGAAATCCCTGCAATCCAACCACCCCTTCTTCTACTCTGATGTGAAAGAGTACCATATAAGTGAGTATCCACTTGTTCATCATGCACGGAAGTTTGGTCTAAATGCTGCAGTGGCTATCAGATTACGCAGTATACTCACCGGCGATGATGATTACGTATTAGAGTTTTTTCTTCCTCTTGATATGGAGGGAAGCAACGAACAACAGCTTCTTTTAGATAACCTCTCACGCACCATGCAGAGAATTTGTAAAAGTCTGAGGACACTATCAGATGCAGAACTAGTTGGACAAGGGGGTGATAAGTGTGGGTTACAGAGTGAATCTGTTCTGAGTTTACCGCCAATCGACTTCTCAGGGAGGATTTCTCAGCAATCATTACTAGACAGAACTTTGGGTTTGAGTAAAGCTCCTATAGATGTAGGTGATTCAGAGAGAGCTGGAATAGAAACTAATAGTTCTCACATACAGGTATATCACTCAACTTGTCTTCCTTCTGTTATCTAATCTATGTTCCCCTAACTTATTTAGGCAGAGCATGTAAAGTTATGTTTCTTCTATGTTTCTTTAAGTTCAATTTCATCATTTTTGTTTGCCAGTACTGAAGTTATTGCATTTCATATTGCAGACACCGAGTGTGTCAAGAAGACAGACAGAGAAAAAAAGAAGTGCAGCAGAGAAACATGTCAGCTTGAGTGTTCTTCAGCAGTACTTCTCTGGGAGCCTCAAGGATGCTGCACAAAGCCTTGGTGGTAAGAATATATACCATTGTCAAGCGGAAACAATTGCTTTGTTATGTTTCATTGTTATGTTGGTATCTGTCATGTTACATTGGGTTATGTTGTGATTCAGATATTCCTTGCAAAAACTTTATGGAGACCATCAGATTTTTGAGGTTGTCCCAATGGTACTAATATACACGTACTGTATACCGTCTTTTGTCTCTTTATTTGCCTTCTAACATGATTTGGGGCTCTTACCAACCCATCCAAACTCTCTTATGATGAGTCAAAATATTCTATTTTCCTTTTTGCCATACTTCTCATTCTATGCATCCGATAGTAGTGACTGGAGTTTAACATGATGGCTTAAAAACCAATGGACGACAGAAGAAAAAATTGGTTAACTTGATTTCTGTTCTTCATTGATATTTCTTAAAGAAAAGTGGCATTCCCATGCATGCAGGCTCTTTACGATTTAAAAAGAGTTGTTCAAATTGAACTGTTCAAAGATGAAAGCATAAAATTATATGATCTTGTAAAATATGGTCATAACATTTGTTATGTGTTTTTGTAGTGTGTCCAACTACATTGAAAAGGATATGTCGGCAGCATGGAATCTCAAGATGGCCATCCCGAAAGATAAACAAAGTGAATCGTTCTTTAGTAAAGATACAGACTTTGCTTAAATCAGTCCAAGGGATAGAAGGAGCAGTGAAGTTTGATACAGCCACTGGAAGTCTAGTTGCAGCAAGCTCCATCCTTCAAGATTTTGACTCTCAGAGAAGTACCCTCTTTCCCTACAAAGATGTCTCGATAAAAAATCCTAAATTCCTTTTCCAGGATGCTGTGTCTGCACTCCAAACTTCATGCATCGACAACCACGACTCTCTGGTGAAAATGGAAGAAGACTTGAATGTGGATGGAAACCAACTAGTGGAGTCAAACCGTTTCAGTCCTAGCTCTTTCAGTGTTGGGGATAAACCAAATAGTTCATTATCTGGAGTTCGTCATGACTCCGAATTGGCTGCATTAGATGGAAGGTCACCCTTGAACACAATTTTGGACACGGTGCGATGCGACAGTTCTGACAATGTGTCACTGGACTCCTCCCATACAAAAGGAGGATGGAGGAGCTGTGGTTTTAACACAACCAACTTAAAGTTGGACGATTCTGGCTGCTATTTCATCAGCCGATGCCCAGATTCCATGGGTAATACTGATGATGTTGAGAAGAAGATGAAAGGAAGCATTGAAACAGATGGAGACGATAGTGTGATGGAACATAACAAGGTGAGTTCTTCAGGTGTGACAGATTCGTCAAATACATCCCGTTCAACGATGAATGGAAGTTCGTCTTTCTCCGGCAGTTCTGGTGAGAAAAAAAATACCAGAATTGAGGATGGTGGCTCACCAATTACCGTAAAAGCTACTTACAAGGATGATAAAATCCGATTTAAATTTGATCCTTCAGCAGGGTTCTTCCAACTATATGAAGCGGTTGCTAAGAGGTTCAAACTACAGACAGGGACATTCCAGCTCCAATATCTTGATGATGAAGAGGAATGGGTGATGTTGGTAAATGATGCAGACTTGAACGAGTGTTTGGAAATACTCGACGTTCTTGGAACCCGTAGCGTAAAATTTCTCATTCAAGATGTGTCATGCAATGTAGGTAGCTCAGGCAGCAGTAATTGTTTTCTGACAAATGGCTCTTAGTTTTCCTGAGCCGAAATGCTTCTTGTGTTGTATGGTCTTGGCAGTAACAGGAGTCTTGGAGGATTTCGAGTATACATTGATTAGAATCATAGTAGAAGAAAGTCATTTGAAATTTTGTGAAAGATTCCTGGGGGTAAATTCCATGAAACATGGATTTGTGTCAAGCAGACCTCCTTCCTCGAGGCCTGTCATGATTCGCACTCGACAAAAGAGCCTTACAAGTGACATTTCCCTTCTTCACATATGCGATATTGCTGGATCAGGTTTAATCTGCTATCTATGTACTGTATATGTTAGATTGATTGGAAAAGGCTGCAACAGTTCGAAGCACTAGGTTGTAACTGCCTCTCAACTGGTAAAAATGTAGTTAATGTTGCAAGGTAATGGTGAAAGTAAGCTGTAACAGTTTTTCAGTAAGCCAAAGCCACTTGGAATTAATACAAAAGGCAAAGTCCTCGTTTTCTTGGGGCGCTACTGGTAAACCCCCGATCTCTTCATTCTCATTTAATATCACATCCAAGTCTCCGGCCACTAGCCAAGGTAAGAACATTGTGTTGACTGGTTGATATATACTGTCTCAAAGCCTCAATCTTTCAGAGTCTGTACTTTAAGCATACGTCAAAGTGGTAAAAGAGTACCTATTGCATTCCTATAAAAACAGTTTCTATGTGACTTGTTGCTCTGTATCCACAACTACCTCCACAAAGAATCATATATTTCATTTCAATTGTTGCCAGCTTGCTGCATTCCTGGTCTTCTTTTGTATTTTTTAGTTTGTGTAGCTCTATGAAATAGCTCCATAAGTGCAACCAGAGTGAATCTGTGTCCTCCATGCATGTTCCTTATTTTAGTCTTTTATGTCTGTTTTCTCTGTCGACTTGCTGTTGAGTTGCTGTGGAGTTCCTTTCCCCCTAACTCTTGTTGAGTTGCTGTGGATAAGGAAAGTTAATTTTGGGATAATTTTTTAAGTGGTCCTTAATTTATTATTTGGTGGTAAAGGTTGGGATAATTTGTATCAGGATTAACAATTAGTACTGGGATAAGTTATTCTTCATTGAGGGTGGAATAATAATCCCAGATAACTTATAAAGTAGGTAAAAATTCAAAAATACCCTCTTTAAATTCTCTTTTATACAGTACTTTTATATTTATGTATATTAACATAATTTTTAATAATATTGACAACCTTATTTAATTATTATTTTTATGGTAATATATTTTTTAATTAAAAATTATATTTGATATATACAAAGTTTCTGTTTATGAATGTATTGTAAGTCGAATTTTTTAAAATGTTTACTTCAGTAGTAAATTACATATTTTTAATTAAATAGTTTATTATTCATTTAAAATTATATTCAATGTCTCAATTAAAATGTAGATATTTTTAAAAATAATATTGACAACCTTATTTAATTATTATTTTTATGGTAATATATTTTTTATTAAAAATTATATTTGATATATACGAAGTTTCTATTTATGAATGTATTGTAAGTCGAATTTTTTAAAATGTTTACTTCAGTAGTAAATTACATATTTTTAATTAAATAGTT
>JAOTQJ010000102.1:3125984-3142497 GCA_025642045.1 Solanum sejunctum | reverse complement strand
TATTATTCATTTAAAATTATATTCAATGTCTCAATTAAAATGTAGATATTTTTAAAAATTAATATTTTTTTTATTTTAACAAATTTAAATGAAAATTTTATTTTTAAGCTAAATATGATGAAAGTTTTATTTGTAAGGTTAATGGGGTGAACGTTTTATTTTTTAATGAAAATTTTATTTAAAGTTAAATAAGATGGATATTTTACTTGTGGGATTTCACTGGATATGTTGTTGTAAATAAGATGGATATTTTATTTTTAAGTTAAATAAGATGAAAGTTTAATTTTAAGAATACATGACATAATCATGAAAATGCATATATAAAATTATTTACGTTAATAAAATGAAAGTTAAATAATATGAAAATTTTATTTTAAGAATAAATAGCCAAAGTTTGTAAAGAAAATACTAAAAAAATTAAATAAGGTAGAGAGTATTTTTATAAACAAATAATTTATTCTTAAAAATTATTTAATAAATAATACTTTGAATATAATAATCAAACAAATAATAAAAATTGCTCTTAGTATAAATAATTTTATCATAATTTTTTTTAGTATAATTTATCTTAGCATAATTTGTATCCAAATTAAATGAATCCTTGGTGTCATAGTAGTTATTACCTTTTACTTGAGATGCATCAATTGTCATGTTCTTCTTCTTTGGTTCTCCCAAGTCCTTGTCTATGGTCAAAATCTCTGTTACAGTAGTTGTTTGTTCTACATTAATAGGGTGCGCAAAAATTGAATCAATCAATATATCGAATTGATAAAAATGTTATTGATTTGTTATTATGGAGTTATTATGTTATCAAGTTTTTAATTATTTTGAAAAAAAAAAGTATTAGATTATCGAGTTGATATCAATTTTTACTATCGAATTATTGAATAAATTAATCATCCAATAATAAGATTGTAATAATTTATTATTTTTTTATTCCTTCATAAGTATTAAATGTTGATAATTTAAAAATAATAAGATACTATAGCATAATTTGTCTATTTTAATTTTTATAGTACTAAAGTGATTAGTTATCCACTTTAGTTTTTAGTTTGTAATTAAAAAAAGTTTTAATGTTTACTTGTACAACAAAGTTGATTGTAATAGATCAAGATTAACATTGGAAGAATAGTTGATTTACTGTTGAATAATGTCAACATTCTACCTATATCAAAGCCTATGCCCAGACTGCAATGGCCCAAGTCGAAATCATAATCGAATATAACACATGATAAAATTAAAAAATAAAGTTATACTTTTACTATTAACTATAATTTTTAATATAATGAACGTTTAATCCTAACATTTCTTGACTTATCATCGAGTAGGGTTACACTCAGCCCAAGAGTAGTTTCATATAAGGAAATAACTTTTGGTGGCCCACTTGCAACACCTCTGAAAATTGAAATATACAGTTCTTAAAAGTTAAGATCACATTTGAATTATGTAGCTATTCTTCTTCAATGTCTGAAAAGAACAATTCAAACCTCTTCATTTGTTGCTCTATTTTTTTTTATGAGATTATGAGGCTTGATTTTTGAGATGAGAATTTTTCGAAAATCTCTCCATCTTTGTAAAAATCTACATACATTTTACACTTCCCAAATTCACTTGTGAAATTTCACTGCTTCTGGATCTGAATTTCACTGCTTCTGCAATGCACTTGCTGTTCCTCCTTTGTTATTTTTTTAAAAGAAAATTAAAAATGCTAGGACTAGTATAACTTCTCCTGCACCAGCATGGCAAGATAGCAAAGCAAGTAATAGAAGTACAGATAAAAAAGCTTGCAAGCAATTCGAAGAATATCCTAATATTGCAAAACCATGAATTGACTCACCAAAAAGACAGCAACTATATACGAGGAAGGATATTCGAAAGTATATATACACATTATATGGTCGCTCATTGTACCTATAGGGCTCTAACTCGAACTGGATCAGCTTCTGGCGAGTATCTTCAAAACAATATAGAGACTAAAAACAAAAGAATGGGCACGAGGAGATCCGATCCACCACAGCGACAGCCTGCAATCATGGCATTGATATATGCAATCAATGTAATTCCTACAGTAATGTGATAGCAAGACCCTTTAAAGAAATAAAATACGGCATAACAGTTACACGTTTGCACCACAAGGATAAAAAAGAAAAGGTCAAAGAACAATGTAGGAGAAGTCAGCAAAATATTCCACGAAAAGAGAGTTTTATAAGCAGCTGTAAGCCTGTAACAGAAACCTACTTCACTGCCTCATTCAATAAGATTCAATAGTCGCCCAATTATGGGTGAGCGTCCAGTTTTTAGTTCTAAAGGTCAGTAATCAATAATTAAAAGTAGATATCAAGTACCAAACTTTCAAAGTTCGGCCCGGTAATTTGGGATTTGCCTTAACTAGGCAGAATTCTATATATTTAACTCTTTTTTGTCTGTTGTTAAATAATTGTGTACTACAAGAAGACACTAAATATTTTCAATAACCATCACGGAAAGAATTTTTCCTCTAGGAGCTTATCTTATATCGAGTCATCACTATGAACAAGAACTCAATAGTGATGATTTTGATATCTTGCTATGGTGGAAAGTTGATGCTTCTGGAGGAAAAGTTCTTTCCAGATAGCTTGTAATATGTTAGCAATTCTGATTTCTAGTGTGTCCTCGGAATGTGCATTCAGCACCAGGGGCTGTATTCTTGATCCATTTAGGAGTTCAATGACTCCAAAATTGGTGCAAGCTCTTGCTTGTCCTCGAGATTATATCGAAATGAGCATCTTCCCATAAATGTTGAAGAAGATTTTGATGACCTTATGCAACTTGAACTTGATATAGTTTTGAGTTTTGTTTCTTTTTAGTGCAATATGAGATATTTTCTACCTAGTTTTAATTGTATGACACCCTAGATTCTCCAAAGATAAGACAGATAGCACAAGAAATCCCTCATTCTTGATTCTTAGCCGCAAGTTACCTTTCTAGCTTTCCGCTAAGTTTTAAACATCATTCATTCTTTGTTATCGGAATTGTAATTGTACTGAGAGATTCCACTTGTTGTAGGTTGAAGCATTAGTTAGGATTCTTTTCCTGATTTCTTTTTTGTTAGCTCTGGTGCTTGATTTAGTTCAGAGCTTGAAGTTCATTGACAACTGAAAAGGACATTGCTTCTGAAGAGAACTTACGGGATTAGTTGGTCACTGGATTGTTTTATTATGAAGAGAACTTCACAATTGATGATCGATTGTTTTGAAATTTTAATATTATTCTGGTTGTAATAGTAACATAATTTCTTGTTTAAGACAACTGTTGAAGAAGACGATAACATTAGATATGTTTTGAAATTGACGGACTGGAGGTTGATTGGATTTTGCTTATTTTAATTATCTTTTGGCTTTTCAACTCTTTTTAGTTTTTGGAGATGTTTGGGAATGACAAAAAGTGCTTTTAAGCACATACTTTTAGACTGAAAAAGTACAAAAATAAGCTAAAAGCAACAAGTTGGGATAACCACTCTAAATTTGTGGAACTGTTGCATGCATTTCATAATATCAGTGGTCTTTCTATTTTATCCTGCAGAGGAGAACTCTTAGGTCGATATATGCAGAAATAGCTACTTTCCTTTTGTAATGCTGAGCTACCGAAGAAATAATATAATTATGTGGACAGTGCTGGTAATATGAGTAACATTTATTGCTCTTACATAACATGAGCTTTAATATGTACCAATAGAATTAGTATTCTAGATATTTCTGCTTATGGGTTTTGAGCCGAGGGTTTTAGGAAACAGCCTCTCTACTTCTATGAGGTAGCGGTAAGGTCTACGTACAATCTACCCTCCCCATACCCCACTTGTGGGATTTCACTGGGTATTATGTTGTTGTAGAATTAGTATTCTAGACAAAATGTTTGATATGCTCTTTTCTGAAGGATATGCATAGTAGTGTCAGCTATCAATTGTAGTTGGTCTTTTCCCTTTATAATCAAGTTTCTGACTTGTTTGATTATTTTTGTTTGACATAAAAACAACAAAGTAAATTACAGAGAGGATGACCTCGAAAGTGTTTTCCAGTGGTTATCAAAGATTTTTGCAACATACAAGTTATTTAAAAGCAAACATAAAAAGAGTTCAAATATAGAATTCTGACTAGTTAAGGTAACTCCTGAATTTCCATATCTGGATTTACCATACCAGACTGAACTTTGATATTTTGGTATTTGGTATCAACATTCAATTAAGTCTGGAAGTAACAAACACCTCGCCCTGATGGTAACTTAAATTCTAGCTTGAGCAGGAAAGCAAATAATATACCTACTAGGATGACCTAAGCAAACAAATGGCATCACAGGAATAAGCAAAACAAGGTTCAAAATGAAAGATACTCACTATAATTTCCCACTATCTCTGATGTTGGTAGCGCCGGCAAAGACATCTCTGCAAATTGAAGTGATTCATCAAGACATTTAATTAATGAAAACAAAGACAAAGTATAACAGAGCTATATGTCAAAAGTAGCTCCACTTTGACAGAATCAGAATTAATGTAAGTTCAGTCAAATTACCAGGAGCGCAAAGAGACAAGGATGTGGCTGTCGATGATGAAGGCCATGGAGCAGCAATATTGTCATTTAAGTCGCAAGTAAAACTGAAACCTGCTACATTGTCATACACCAGATCTGCCGGATAACTTCGAAGCAAGCACCCTCCTAATTAATTTGAATTACTTAATCAGTACAACATAAACCAAGAAAACTTAAAACGCATTCCACACCAAATACTACTATCCAACTGTAACTGGCCAAAAGCAACATTGACAACACACTAGGATTGTAACATGCAGTTAAAATTGGCTTTGCATCCAAACACAGTGATGAACTTCAGTTTGCTAACTAACCACCACAGCTGTATACATAACATTCCAGTTATCCCTAACCTAGAGGATAACCTTTCAAGTGATCACTTCTCATGAGTAAAATGTATGCATATTCTGGACGAGTGAAGTAGGAACAGGATTAACCAAATAATTCAACATACTTGTTGACAGGAAAGCAGATGACTGGTTTACAAGGTGAATCAAGGAGTATCGATTGGGGGTGTATCCATGCGGAGGAGCATGTCACACGCAACCATGTTCATCTTCCTATACTATGTATAGCAAAACTATGTTTCTTTAAAACTACTTTAAAAAATATATGGGTGGCTCAAAGAGTTTTATGATGCAATGGTTAGTGGGTGCCGCTCTACAAGTGAAGTTGGGGTTCAAATCTCACATTTATCATGTTATTTTATCCTTCCTTTCTGGAGTTGAACTAGGATTCAAATCTCCACGTTTATGGGTATGTGGTGTCCCCTTGTGTTTTAATCAAGTACTTTCCTTCACCTTCCCTTCTTTATTTGATTAATCCGTTCAAAATCCCCACATCTGACACATTGAAATTCCTGTTCTCCTTTGTCACAGTAAAATCTTAAATAGTTAAACCACTTTCTATATTACAACTACTATTTGTTTACTGTAGAAGTGGAGGATCCATCATACAGTCAATAGGTTCAACTAATTCCAACATTTTTGACATTGGTATAGGTATTTATGTTAAAAATCACTGAATTGCAAAAAGAAATGTAATATAAGTTCAAAAGAGAAACAGGTTCAAGCTGAACACGTCAAATATAAATTTAATCCACTTCTCGTAATAGAGCACCCTTCATCTTGAAATCTCGGATTAACCCCTGCTTGTGATGACCACTAAGTAGTTATAGGAAACCTATTCTAAAGTCCCATGATACTAGTACGATACAATTGAGCAATTATTCATTTTCTTCTCACTAAGGTGTGAAAGTATAGATTCAGCTTAATGAGAAAATGGAGGAAAAAACTCATTTCAACTTACAGTCCAACAGTACTAAATGTATTCTAATGTGAGGGAAAAAAACATTACAGGGCTGTGGGAAGAGGTAATAACTATAGTGGGCATGACAAACAGAAGGAGAATAAAATGCTTATCATGTTAGAATAGGAATAGGAACCAGAATAATATCAACAATCCTACTTAGAATAGGAATAGGAATAGAAATAATACATAAAATCCTACTTGAAAAAAGGATTGTATTATAATATCCTAGTTGGAAAAGGAGTCTAATATAGTATCTATAAATAAGATCTCAATGTAATTATGTACAGACGACAATTCAATAATATTTTTCTCCCATATTTCTCACATGTTATCAGAGCTTCTACGATCTTGATAGAAAATCAATAAGGCTTTCGTTGCCAGCAAGCGGCTATGATCCATATATGTCGTCCATCTAGGCATTGGTTATGTTAACAAAAGTAGGGCCAATGATATATGAACCCCATGTTCAGGGAAAGAAAACTCAGCAGACAAGTCACCGTGCGTCAATTTTCAATGACTTTCTAGGGTTTTTTTGTGTCAACCCTATATCTGTCAGTGTTTATGTAGCACCGTGTCATCTTTGTGGTGACTACTTTTTCATATTTAATATGTGTAGTACCGTGCCATCTTTCCGATGACTATTTCTTATATTCAATTTGCATAGCACCGTGCCATCTTTTCGGTGACTACTTTCTTATTAGTGTTGGGTCGTGCCATCATTCTAACCCTATCTATACAATTTCTCTTTTTTCAGTAGGGTTGTTCCGTCAGTACAACCCTACCAACATAATTTCTATTTTCCGATAGGATTGTGCCATCATTCCAACCCTACCCACATAATTTTCTTTCTCAATAGGGTTATGTCATCATCCCGACCCTACCCATCTAATTTTATTTTTCAATTTGTAACCACTTTCAGCAATCACAACTAATAATTCGACACATGAGCAAGTTCCGACCAATTTTAAAGTGACTTTCTTGGAGCAATTCGATAATCTAGATTGTCATACTTAATTGAACTTTTTAATCAGTTGAATATTACGAATGTTTTTCTCCATGATGATTCAAGGAAGAAGTCCATACAGAGGAACCACCGAAATTTTTGCCAAAGGGAGTCTTGATAGCCTTATATGTTGATTGTGTAAGTCACTCTATGGTTTGAAATAGTCTTCTCAAGCTTGGTTTGGAAAGTTAACACTACAATTCAGGAATTTATCACTGTGTTTTATCGAGATTATGCATTAAATTCAGTATTTCATGAGAAGACTGAAGCACATTGAGATGGACTGTCAATTTTGTGAAGTCAAGTAATCAACTTCCAGATATCTCACCAAGTCCCTCGTTGATCCTCGTATTAATTACATTTCTAACAAGCCAGGTACATATGACTTGTATGCACAAGTTTGAGGGGAAGTGTTAGAATAGGAATAGGAACAAGAATAATATCTGCAATCCTATTTAGAATAGGAATAGTACATAGAATCCTACTTGAAAAAGGATTGTGTTATAGTATTCTAATTGGAAAAGGAGTCTAATGTAGTATCTATAAATAGGGTCTCAAAGTAATTATGTAGAGACAACAATTCAACAATATTTTTCTCCCATATTTCTCACAATAACATTATGGCAGATGGAAAAGGGGACCCCTGCAACAGTAACAAAAACTGCAATTGCTAAATTCAAATCTAGAAGTTCCAAGTTCTTTAGGAGCTATGTATTGGTTATAACCACAGTAATGTATGATAGCATAACCAGTCAGTTTCTAAGGGCCATAACAACTTATTTTCCAAATATCTATGTATGGAAATTAATTAAATTCAATATTTTATGCTAAAAGGGGAAAAACAGATCAATATTTCTCGACTGCAAATCAGAGAAAGAAAAAACTACAAAATGATAAAAGAGAATCAGTACCTTCTTGCCCATTTGCTGCTCCATTGCAAACAGACACCAATCACAAAGAAAGCAAACATCAGATAAAAACAACAGAAATCAATTAAAAATTGAAAAACATAATTATAAAATGAACAATCACCCTGGAGACTGAAGTCTTTCAGGTCAATATCACAAAGCTCGTAAACATTTGTCATGACCCCGGCCTTCTGTAACATAAAACCAAATGTTGCAGCACATATAATTGCTTGTCTATTTGTAATCAATATCTGCTTCTGTATCCCAGCAATATAGGCATTTAATGAGCTACAACATGAAGGACTTGGAGCGGCTAAGTTTCTGCATGCATTGATCACTTCTAATGGAGGCTTGAATTCCAGGGGGCACACTGCAACCCAGATGACAACAGCTTAAAAGAATGCCCACAATCACAGCTGATATATGCTAGAAGGTGTGGTACAACTCCACTGGCATGATCTGAGCCTAACAAGTTCTGGTCCAGGGCATGTTTGTTATTTGTTATTGTAGAGGGTATGGTACATAGGTACAACTAGCTTTGAAAAAAGATCCAAAGTTAACACACTATATAAAGGGGGATAATGTTGCTAACTGATTATCCTTTTCATTTGGCACATATACCTCGTGTACATTTCCGCACTCCTTTCCTTTACACTTTGCATTATGTATTGTTTCACAATATATCATATTGTTGTATTGTATTGTATTGTATTGTATAGTACTGTATTGATTTAATGAATATAAGATTTGAATAGATTGTATAGTTCTCCATCATTACATAATATCACACGTCCATAATTTGAATGATAAACCTACAAGAAATTGTGGTATATAGGGTAAAGCTACTATGAAAAGGTAGAGTAAATGATAAAACATAATTATTAAATAATAAGTCAAAATGAGAAGAAAATATTCCAGTAATGACCCAATCACACCAAATCGGCCTATTACATAAGATGGGTCTTTTCCTCATTACCTAATGATGGATTTAAACAATACGATACAACAGAATTTAAGTAACAATCAAAACAAACATTAATTTAAACTAACAATACAAAACAGTGCAACAGGTAACAACCATCCAAACAAAGGGTAATTAGTTGTCATGTTTTTTCTATACTATCGTTTTTATTTCCATGACTATTTTGATTTGTTTTCACTTGAGTCAAGGGTCTTCCTGAAACAGGGCATCTACCTCGTGCACGAGGTAGACGTAAGGTCTACGTACACTCTACTCTCCTCAAACCCCACTTTGTGGGATTTTACCGTTATATAATTGTATTTGGCATGAAGACAACATGAAAATATCCACACAATGGATGCCTTCTTATATGTCATATCTAATATCACGCATAATACCATTTTAACAAGACCATATACGACACTAATCCATCAAAGGTTACCACTTCTTTACCTCAAATTCCATGTGCTTAATTTTTAGGAACCACCTCGATGACTTCTTATAGAAGATAAACATCTGGCAAAATAGGATCAACTTTTGGAAATAGAAGATAAGAAATCCAAAAAAATAAAGTTCCAAAAGACTAGGAAATATATCTCCTAACTTCTGAATTTCACGTGTCAACAATTTAAGGATGTGCCATTTTCTTTTTTTCTTTTTTTTTTTGGAAAGGGGGAAGGGGGGGGGGGGGTGGCATATTAAGGGGTAGATGAAAACATGGAATCCAGAGTGCAGAAAGAAACACTATTTTTTTCCAAAAGTTGTTAAAGGATCAGATTATAATCAAGAGCCTCGCAAGCGTCTATAATACAAGCCATAAGAAATACGAAGCACATTTATAACAACTTGCCTATATCAGTTGTATAGCTAACCTGAATTAAGTGTTTGGATTGGCTTATTGCAAGTGCTTTTGGCTTTTAAGCTCTTTTTCTATTTTTTTGTGGTGTTTGAAAAGACAAAAAGTGAATTGAAGAACTTAATTGTAGGCCCAAAAATAGCCAAAAGTTGGGTATTTCAACTTATGGCTTTTAGCTTTAGCTTATAAACTTCTTTTTTAAAAAGAGTCAATCCAAACACCCTCTTAGAATCTTCGAATTTTCCAATACAAGGAAAGCACATTTTTATTAATAGTAGAACAAAAGCCACAATTTCAATTCATATAAGAATTAGAAAGCAATGCTTTAACAAGTCACAAGGAAGATCCCACAAAGATCACTCTTACGCGCTTGACAGGGTCCTACAGACTCCTAGCAACATCCTAATCGGGATCAGTATGGAAGATCTGATCCCAAAACCATTAGGTGATTCCTTTCTATATATCCAAGCCTTAGTGGACAGAGTTATCCAGTACCTAAGTATTTGCTTTGGTGGGTCGTACTAAGCACCTTATAAAATTAGTCGAAGTGCGCGCAAACTAGCCTGGACAACCCGAAGACCATATCCTCCATCAATAAAATACAAGGTCAAAATTAAAATTAGCAAATTTGGGTAATAAATATTTCTAGAAACAAAAGTTTAAGGCAATTCATAATTTTCTTTGGTAGGCTATAACATATCAGATATATAACAAATTAAGAATCAGTAACCATGTGGCTAAATCATGCATAAACCCAAAACTCTAAAGCCCTTTTCGCTTAGCTGAATTTAAGGGCCCATTTGGATATAAGCTTTTATTTTCTGTTTCTCAAAAAGATTCATGATTGTTTGGTTATGCACTGGATTTTGCAATTAGTTTATTTTTTAAGATGAGTTCTTCAAATTTGAGGCAGAAAAAATTCCTCACAAAGTTTGAACTTCTTGGGAAAAGCACACGTCCGAACACAAATTCAAATTACAAATACCATTTTTCAATTTCAACTTCAAAAGCTCTTTTTCTTTTCAAGTTTCAACCAAATCTATATCCAAGTGCTTACTAAGTAGCTTTAAGTGCCAAGTGCTAAAAAACCATATCTATATCCAAGCACTTACTAAGTAGCTTTAAGAACCAAATGCTAAAAACACTTCTTAAGTGTTTGAGCTAAATTTACAAATAAGCAATTACTTATTCGATAGAAGTGATGGAACTAAAAATAAGCAATTAAATGTGTTTGTTAAAAAGGTGTTGATAAGAACCTTCTTTGTTAATGAACAAAATGACCTTAATATTGTTAACACTAAAAAAGCTTAGTATATCAACATTTTATTACATTGATCCAAATACACATCAACTTATGCCACAATTCACTTTTAAGTTATAAATTAATTAAGATTATCTTTAATAAATATAATTTTTAACGATGAATATAGCTGTTTCTAGACTAAATGTAAGAATTTAATTTGAAAAGCTTAAATCAACAAGAATGGTTTATAGATAAAAACGCAGCAAACTAGTCATTTTTTTCTTCAAAACAGAAAAGAAAAGAAAAAAAATCCAAGAATTTGATTCTTAAATTTGCAGCTTCATATTTTAAGTAATTGGTGGATCAAGAGAGGTGGCAATTCAAGGAGAACAAATGAGCCATTGTCAGAGGCTACAACTCTAATCAATGGTGGATTTGGCAAGCACCCTCTAACAGCATTGAGAAGCTCAGTGCAAGCAACTATGGGTTGTAGAACACAAGGATGCAATATTGTTTTCTAGGACAGGAATTTTTTGAGAAGATTTTCTAGGCCAGGAATTATGAGATATTGTTTGGTTGCTCACACACTACCACACAAACTGATGCTGCTGCAGCAAAAAAGTGGAAAGGCCATGCATGCTCTAACTATGACAGTTGAAGATGAGTTACTATACTGGATTAGAAACACCAAGACATCCAAATAAGCTTGGCACATGCTAGCAATGATTTTTATAAAGAAGAATGATGTGAGATTGCAGATACTTGAAAATGAATTTTTGATGATCTAGGTATGGAACATGACAATAAGCCAACAATTCTCAAACGTTAAATTTCTATGTGATGAAATATCAAAATCAGATCCAACGAATGCAATCAGGGACACAAGGGTGAGAAGAATTATTGTTCATGGACTGAGGATGAAGTATAAAGGCATAGTTGTAGCCACATGCATGTGTATCACAGAACCAACCTTATATTAACTGGAAAATTTGTGGCAAATGAAGAATACCTGGAGAAGTCATTATTAAGACACACTGTAAAAGATGAAGAGAGCTCTTCACTAAAAAAGCAAGGCTACCAGAAAAGGATGAAGAGACAAGTTCACGGCCAAGGAGAGATCAGAAGAATCAGCATCAAAGAAGCCAACAAGCAGGCAAACCAAGATTTCAACAATCTTATCACAAAAATAATAATAGTAAAAAAATTAAAAAAATCAACAATCGACAAAAGAACAAGTGCTGCATAAATCCTTGCCTCAAGTATTTTGTATGTCCCTTGCGGAAAGAGTTGGGTAGAAGACAAACAATTAGTGGTCATGGACAACTATTTTTAACCCATATGCCAATTTAAAAAAATGGTCTATCTCAAGTGTCCGTCAGAATACGCCAAAATCAAATCCCCAACCCGCCTCGCCCAAAGCTTAGGAAAAAAAAAAGCAACTTTGACAAAAAAAATATAAATATGAAATTACCATCGAGTTCACCATAATAATTGTCAGGAATTCTAGGATTGAGTCACATACTCCCTCCATCCATCTTTACTTGTCCAGTATTACTAAAAATAGATGTCCAACAATACTTGTCCACTTTATGAAATCAAGAGATAATTTTACACTTAGTTCCTAATTTATCCTTATCCTTAATTATGGTCATTCCTCTATTAGATTTTTCAAGATATTGTATTTATTATATTTAAAGGGTGATTTGGTAAAATTACCCCTATAATTTACTGTTTCCTAATCCATATGCCAAGTCAATAATGGATAACTATTGTTGGAAGGAGGGAGTAGTATAAAACGAGAAACATAGGTTCTCAGAGAATATTAGAAACCTCATAAACACGCTCAGGGCAAGATGTTTCAAAAACTAACCTTTATTAACTTTGCAGGAAGACAATAACCGAAATGCAGAATTGGCATCTTCAAATTGTAGTTTTCTTGCAATCCATGAATAGACCACTCCTTTGCAGTCATTAAGTGTATCAAATTCACTTGGTACTCCAACTACATTTTTACCAGCAAGAGTCGTCTTTAACCCTGAAATCTGAAGTGCAGCCTCCGAAATTGCAGGCTGACAAACAGGTCTACAACATTCTTTAAGAGAATCAACTGTGCTACAAGACTCCAACAACTTGCTTGTATTCACTATTTTCTCGAAAGTACCAATGTCCTTCACAGGGCAAGAGCCACCAGTTAGATTTGATGACTTCACAGAGCACATACCAGAAATGGAGCTGTTTGCTCCTTTACTAGCTAATATACTGATGATATCTCTAAAACAATCATCAGCCACTGCACTTTGTAAAACTAAAGTATCAGAGCGGTTGCTGTAGAATCCCTGGAATATGTGCAGTAAGCTATTGAACTGAGGGCAGCATATTACATTTCCAACTAACGTTGCCAAAGATCGAGTACAATCAGATGCTGTTTTTTCTGCGATGCTTGAAATGACAGAGAAATTTACAGGGCACCTTCCCGTCAAGACAGGGTCATATGTCTTCGGAAAGGAAGGGTACATTGGCGGCAATGATTTCTCCGGGGAAAGATAATGAGGGATGACAGCAGGTGGTATCTCAATTGGTTCAAAGATTCCATTTTTGGGAGGGCTAGCCAGTTCATATGTGGAAGACGTCAGGGTTGTGTTAGGCGGCACATGTAGAGCCAATACATTCTGATAGCTAGCCAAATAGATAGCAATTACTAGCAGCTGATTAATCAATGAACCTGCAATCAGATGCATGTCGCCTTTCAGTGCATACAGAAAGCAAGGGCCTGTATATGATACACATGCACAGGCATAAGCAGGAGTTGGGAATAACAAGTCGCATCTGGGAAGTGATAAATCATGGAATTCAGTTAAGTACTAGCTTTGAAATCTGAGAGAATATTCAGCATTATAAAGATGTGTCGTAAGCCAAAGAAACCACAAGGAAAACCAATTACTGCATGGCAGCTTGCTCATCTTCAATTAGAAAAATTAACATAATCACCACTTCCGGGAAGTAACGAGGATATGCAAACCAAAAATTTATACAGCCTTCTCAACAACTGCCAGCTACATTATATCTGCTAAAATTTGTAAAAAGAAGTTTGGATGTCGTTCTTTAGGGGACAACACAAACCCACTATGATTCTATGAGTACATTTACAATAGATGGCACATAGAGATCCAAAATTTTCTTCCCAGATCTCTAACAAGACAAAGTCAAACATGCAAGTCCAGTACTATACCCTTGAGACGAGTGGCGGTCTTTGCATAAGCCATCCGTCCACTAACCCTCTGGCAACATGGAGACACACAATCGATACCTTTAAGCTGTTGATGCTACACCAGTTGAGCTGGTCACATAAACATTATGACGTACCAGTACCTGTGACAGATTCAGTCACTGGGTTAATAAGAGTTTAAAGTAACAACATACAATCCAAACTTGCCTTGGCAACTGTGGTCTACATATCCATATCCGTAAAATAAGTAACTTCCTATCTTACTTGTGAAATAAAGAGGTATAAAAATCTAATAGGAGCACAACATTTTTCATCTGTTAAGGGGGAAGTCCCAATGTATCATTTTCTCTTTCTAGAAACATAAGCAAACCACTGATCCACTATCCATACCATGAAAAAGGCAACCTTACAGCTAATAAGCTAGCAAAATAAGTGCAGGAACTTCACTAGAAAATAAATGCAGAATCTCATCACCCTGCCATAACTTATATGCTCCAGATGCTATGAGATCAAAAGAAAGCTGAAATGTCTTCAAATGCCTCAACATTGCTTTCACCGAAGTCGCAAAATAATTACCAATTTGGAGAAGAAATGGAAGATTAGGTCCACTCATTTCCCTCGACTATGTATAACCTGAAATTTCTACCACACAACTGAAACTTTATAACAAAACATATACACGTAAAAGTGACAATCTGACCTAGAATGATTCAACAACTCTCTCCCTCCACCCTAGCTTTCCATCTTAACAGAACTATCCTAGTCTTCATGGATGACAGAGGTTTCTAGCTCATACACTCATGACTCAACCTCCAATAAACTTCCCCTTATCAAGATGTTATATAGTGACATATCAATAGACAAGAAAGAAGCTTTTTCACCTCAAACTTCTGTCTTTACTCTGTGACAACAAAAAGTAGAAAATATTTCTTCTACTACACTCAAGTAGGCTATAAATATCAAAGCAACACAGTAAATCAACCCAATCTTGCTTTCATCTTTTACCCCAACTAACATTTCCCTCAATAAAAAAAGAAAAAAGAAGGAAAAATCTAGGCTAACTACACTCAAAGAACTAAACTAGACAGTCGAAAATTAATGGAAAAAAAAAATCATTCCTTAATATAATTATCATACACTGGCACTACAGATAATTTATATACATCTAGCCACTTAAATACCATGGCAAATTTTTAGTAGCTCAGTTGGTTGGGTGCTAAACTCCCACCTGTTAGTGAGAGTTCGATTCCAAGCTTTGTAATCCCCTCCCCAATTCCAACTTTAAAAAAAATCTTTAAATAACTTAATTTTTATAAGGAACTCTCAAGTGTATACAACTTAAATCCATGTTTCTTTTGCTAGTAATTAATTAGTAGAACAAAAGTTTGGGCCTTTCTTCAATATGGAAAGAAATATTTTCTTCAAAACATTTTACCCTATTTACAAACTGAAGAACCAAATAAGCAGAAGCTAAATGCAGGTCAAAACCCCTAAGATCCGGAACTACAAAACCTTAGAAACACAAAACTACAAACTTAACTACACAACTACATCAAGATAAACAGCAAAACTGGAATACCTGAAGTTAAAATTCAGTAAAGACCAGAAATTGTCTCCATTATTTGTCATTAAACAATGTTTGGGTCCAAAATTATACTCAATAAATCCACAAAATTGTGCTAATTAAGTAGATAGGTATGTCCAATAAGAACCCTAGAGCCAGAGAAAGAGGGAGACAAGTAGTAGGTGGAGTTAACTTTCCTTTTCTCTTTTTAGAGAGCCTTTTCTGAGGTGAACCTAAACGGTTCTTGTCTATATAGGATGGTCCCATTTTAGATCCATCACGCCTAACCGACTTTGGTTACTCCATTTGTAGGGAAAAATGATAAAAGTGGTTCATTATGTTTTGAAGTATGTTCAAAATAGTCTTTTGAGTATGCATTCAACAAATTTTGGTCCTATAAGTTTGTTAAAAGCTCTTTTCCCCATACCTCACTTGTGAAATTATACTGGGTATGTTGTTGTTGTTATTTTATGAATCAATCTTACGATCCAGGGAGAATTCATTACTCAGTTTCTTGTTAAGATAGAAAGGTTATTATTGATAGACTTTCAACACATATATTCAAAATGAGGGGGTGAGTTATCATAATCTCTCAAACATAAACAAATGTTTATTCTCAAAACGAGTATAGAATCGTACTTGGGGTTTCAAGTAGAGTTGTTCATGGTTATTGTTGAAAAATTCAAATCGAACCGCAATCTGAATCAAATTGATTAAAAAAATGATACATTATTTTGTTTTGGTTAGGTTTGACTTTAAAAATTTTGAAAATCAATACTATTTGGTCTAATTTTGATTTTATTTAAAAAATCGCAATGACAACTAATGGAATAGAAAACTATATATATATATATATATATATATATATATATTTTTTTT
>JAOTQJ010000102.1:3066413-3078692 GCA_025642045.1 Solanum sejunctum | reverse complement strand
GGAAGTCGATCCGGGGCAAGTGTTCGGATCTATTATGACATAGCCTTGAGGCGCTCAACGGACCTTTTAACCTTTTAAAAACCTTTTTGGGCTTTGGATTGATCCAAAAACGACTTTTTTGTGCAACCTAGTGTATATTCATAGAAGTTATTAAATAGAGCTCTTTAATTTTTTACCTAGAAGATTTTAATTACTCTATTCCAAATCACGCGAGTAGCCATTAGACATTATTAAGAGACATCCCCGGTATATATATTTTTAGTGATTCGATTAGTGATTCGAGGGTTTCTTTTATTAGTTTTAATAATAATTTAATAATAATTTTGTTTAATTTAATCTAATAAAAAGAAGTCTATTTTGTACTCTATCTGTGTATCCTTTTTTATTCCTAAAAAATAGCAGATGAAATAGAAGTGAAATAGAAGGCTTAGAGGGGAGATAATGAAATTATGTGATTGGGTCTTCCAAAAGCAAAGGAATAATCCGTTTTTTAGTTAACTGATCTGATGGGTTTAACAAACAATTAATTATAACAAATATCTAAATTCTAAATAAAAAAAGAAAATACTAGACTAAGATTCTAAATAAAGGATAATAAATAAACGGGGTCTTCTTTTATTCGAAACGTCTCGTGATCTTCAACCAATTATGCGCTTCAATATAATTACCGGGAGTAAGCGCTATAGCCTGTTTCCAATACTCAGCGGCTTGATCGAACCAAGCCTCTGCAATTTCAGAATCTCCCTGTTGAATGGCCTGTTCTCCCCGGCCGGAATAGGTAGTTCAATTCCTTCCCTTAGAACCGTACTTGAGAATTTCTTACCTCATACGGCTCAGCAGTCAATTCTTTTGGCGTCCCATTTTGATCTATACCATATCTAATAAAATCGAATCAGATTTCTCATGGATCTATCCCAGTTTTAGGGTTAACCAAAAGAAAAATAGGTTAATTACATGAGTTTCAAACTGAAATTTGGATGAATAATCCGTTTATTTAGTTTTATCTTTTTTCCCACCTTCAGAAGAATAAAGAGCATAGGCATTTCTACTAGTGTTAGAATTTTCTGAAAGGGAACTATCTCGGTTTCATAGAGAAATTTATATAGAATCTTTGAAAAAGACTTTCTTTCATAAGACTTTCATAAGAAAGAAAATACTTACTATCTTTGGACCTTCAAATACTTCCTCTGTGCAACAAGAAGGATCCAATCCCGAAACACTTTGCAAGGTTTCCAAACTCCGGATATCTTCATTAGTCGATACCTTTGGAGGAGAATTAAGAAACATCCTCCTAAAATGGAGATGCCTTAAGTGAAACATGTTCCAAACTTCATTAGGTAAATATGTATCATTTGTAGGATATACGCGAATAAATTACAAAGATTGAAAAAATCTTCAGAAATCACATAGACCTTCATGACCAAGTACCTTAGACAAACTAGGCGTGATATAGCACTAGGGAAAGAATGGAATTCCATCGCCTCCAAGTCCAATACTCTAAGAAGTTTGAACTGAACTAGTTGTAAGCGATAAGTTTGATCGGCATATATTCCATGAGTAGGACCACTGAAAATGGAGCGAACGTGTTCTTCCATGAGTAGGATCAATGAAACTCTCATTGTGTGAAATGAAACCCACTTAAGACCTCGAGGAAAGTCCCTTTTGGATTGTCCATCATGAGTTTCGTCATTTACCACGTTCAACAATCTCTTACTTTCAGCTTCTCTCAAGCATAGATCATGGAGAAGATCATGAATCCTACAAGTCTTGATTTTGCCATCAAAATTTCGCTTTCTAACAATGATTAGACTTTTATCGATAAGATCATGGAAAAGATTAATATCTACTTTTTCTAATCCATCAAGCGATTCTTTTATCGCTACGAGTCCTTCTGCAACCCATAATCTAATCAACTTCTTCACAGAAATCTCACTAGCTTTTGGGAAATCTCCAAAATATAGAAAGCAAGCTTTCAAATGTGATGGAAGGTGATTGTAGCTCAAAGCGAGCACTTCTGAGCAACGTTGATAATCATCAAATGTGCTCACGCTTAACGCTACCTTCGTCCATTTGCCCAACATCCTCTTGCTAGATAGAGTCCCTGCAATGACAGAAATCATTAATGGTAATCCTTTGCAATTTTCTACAACTACCTTTGCAACATTCTCAAACTCTGCTGGACGATCTTGTTTGCCAAACGCCTTTCTGCAAAACAAATACCAACTTTCCTCTGGCTCTAGGAAACTCATTGGAAAACTAGCATATTCAGCTACATTCATATCTTGAGTAGTCAACAATATCCGACTTCTATTTACATTTTGTGGAAACCATAGCCTAATTTCATCCCACGCTTCCGTACTCCAGATGTCATCCACAACAATCAAATATCTCCTACCCTTTAAACTCTTTTGCAAGCGATCTGCTAGTTCTCCATCGATTTTAAGCAATCGATCAGCTAGTTCTCCATCGTTTATATTCAACGTTTTTGCTAGTTCCTCATCGCTTGTCTTTTGAAGCTCTTCATTCACCCCAATTTCAACTTGAAGGAGGGATATAATTTTTTTTTTCTTCGAAAGGGCGAAAGCCCATATTTTTATTAAGAAAATCAGGTGGACAACAGTCCACCTCCTAGTCTGTCCAAATAGAGACACAAAAATTATAATTGTAATATTCTAACTAGAAAATGATAAAATTAAGAAACACTCCTAGAAACTTTTACACGATGAAAAAGGGGAAAGACATGTTTTTTCCTCCTCCAACTCCATTTCCACCATATGCTTCTGCAGCTTCATGTTCAAATGATGAAGTCGATGAAATTGGAGAAGCTCTTGTTCCTCAATCTGGCTACTAGGCTTGGCAAGACTCCATTTTTGCGTCAAAGCTCTCACTGACGCCTTGGAGTCTAATCCTATGAAGACTTCTTCAACCTATTCACCATGACTGAACAGTAAGCTCCCCGATCCCAACTCAAAATTATGCATCGACCTTCTGATGAATGTCTCAAGACCCTTTGCATCTGGATACCAAGATAAGTTCCTCTTTTTCTTCATTTCTATTCCGTTTTATCAAACACCAAATTTCCCTAAATTTCGCCGATCAACAGGTTGTGCCTCAGAGGAGCTAATACCACTGTTCGACCAGCAAATTTAGGACTCATTGATATTTGACAGGTTTCTGCTTAACCTTGTGCTATCTACTGATTCTTCTATCTTGTTGAATGTGTTATGTATGAACTGTTCTGCATCTTTGTGAAACGTATGTTTGGAATTTGCTGTGCATCTAGTGATATCAATGCCCTCCCTTGTGCAGGGACCTGTTCTATATTATGAAAAATTAGACTATCTGTTCCTGAAAAAAAGAAAACTAAGTTAGCAAAATAATTCGCCACTTTATTTCCTTCCCTCCATGTATGCTGCAATTCCACTACCCTGTCTCTCCTCAGTGCATTTATCTTCTGAACCATCAAGTCGACACTCCAAGGACTATCCCAAATCCATTTATGTAATTATAAATCAATAACGAGTCTGTTTCCAACACAACTGGCAACCAGTTTTGATCAGTACATAACTTCAGACCTTCGTGAATAGCCCAAAATTCAGCCTCTATACTTGATTTAATGCCTAAATCATGTGAGGATGCATACACCAATTCTCCCTTCCAGTCCCTTATGCAAACTCCTGCGGCACTAGGACCAGGATTGCCCTTAGAGGCACAGTAGCACCTAACTTGATGAATACGATTATGTATGCCTCAAATGCGAGACAGGTTTGGGAGGATTTCAAAGAGAGATTCGACAAATCAAATCTCACCAGAGTGTATCAGCTTTGGACTGAAGTTGCTAACCTGAAATAAGGTAATGATTCTGTGACTGAATACTATTCGAAGTTGAGAAATTTGTGGGACGAATTTGATGCGCTTGTACCCTCTCCTTCATGTGGTTGTACTGAAGCAAAATCGTACATAAATCACCTTCAGCAGCAAAGATTATTGATGTTCTTAATGGGATTAAATGAAGCATTTAGTCATGTTAGAAGTGATATACTCCTCAGAACTGAAGAACCTAGTGTTAATCAAGCATACTCCACAGTAGTACAAGAGGAAAGTCAGAGGCTGTTAGGAGTAACAGACTCAAACAAGGAAGCACTCACAATGTTAGCTAGAAGAGGAACAAATTACAGAGGAAAAAAGCCACTCTAAGGAACTCCATGTGAAGGTTGTGGATTTAGAAATCACCTCACTGCAGACTGCAACAGACTTGTGGGATATCCACCAGACTTCAAGAGCAAAAGGAAGCATACACAAGGAAGTTCACACCAAGCAAATCAATATCAGAATGAACAAAATAATGCAGGAACAACAAATTTCAGAAATGATGGCTCAGATCACACAAGTACAGGAAATTTCAGACCTTATGCTAATAATGCAGCAGCTAACAACAGCAGGAATGCAGAGCCAGACAAAGAAGGGGAAAGTCATGTGGAACTGACAATGAGGAACTTGATCAAGTCAAAAATCTGTTGCATAACAGGAGACCAGAAGAATGCAAAGCCAACTTAGCAGGTAATGTATCTCTGAATATCAAATCCTCAGGAAATGAGTGGATCATTGACTCAGGAGCAACTCATCATATTACCTCATGCAAGAAACTATCAAATGATTTGAAACAGCTAGAAGGGTCCAATACAGTACAAGTACCAACAGGAAAACAGGCTGGAATAATGAATATTGGTAGTTCTATTATTTTGGTAGATCAGACATTGACTAATGTCCTATATGTTCCAGATTTCAAGTTCAACCTACTGTCAGTGGCTAAGCTCACCAGGGACTCGTCTTGCAGTGTTAGTTTTTTTCCTAAATTCTGTGTATTGCAGGGTCTTTACAGTGGCAGGGTGATTGGGATTTGTAAAGAAGATAGTGGCTTGTATTTGTTGAAAGATGAATTGACTGCAGTAGTTGGAGCAACAATAAAAGCTGTCAACCAAACTGATTTGTGGCACATCAGACCCTTCTCTTAAGGCCATGCAACATATTACAACTCTCAGGGATCACATAAATGTCAAGCAACACAGCTGCTGCCAGACTTGCCCTACTGCTAAACAAAGTAGACCAGCCTTTCCTGGTAGTCAAAGCAAATCAGGTCATTGTTTTCAGCTTATACAAGTAGATCTATGGGGTCCCTACAAGACACCCACCTATGATAAGAAACAATACTATGTTACAGTAGTTGATGATTTTAGCAGATTTACTTGGGTTTGTCTCATTCAATGTAAAACTGAGGTCTATCAAATCTTGAAGAATTTCCTGAATATGGTGAATACACAGTTTGGTGTCAAAGTACAAATTCTGAGGTCTGACAATGGTACAGAATTTTCAATTTAAAGTGCAATACTTTGTTCTCATCACTTGGCGTTGTGCACCAAAGCTCATGTGCTTATACTCCACAGCAGAATGGAGTTGTAGAAAGAAAACATAGACATATAATGGATATTTCTAGAGCATCAAGATTTCAAATTGGAGTCCCTATTAGGTATTGGGGACATTGTGTCAAAACAGCTACATACTTGATCAATAAAGTACCTAGTAGTGTACTGCAAGGCAGATCTCCTCATGAGGTGTTATATGGAAAGGAGCCTGATCTGAGTCACTTGAAAGCCTTTGGATGTTTATGTTTGGCTTCCATTCTTCCTAGGATGGATAAATTTGCTCCTAGAGCCAAAAAGGCATGCCTGATGGGTTACTCAGAAACTCAAAAGGAATACAGATTATTAGACCTGGAGAGCAATCAATTTTTTGTCAGTAGAGATGTATCATTCATGGAACATGTGTTTCCCTTCAAAGATAATTGTGCCATTCCATTAGACATGTTGCAGCCTGTCCAGTATGACTCCAACACATATATTCACAACATAATTGATCATTCGAACAAAGTTGTTGTCAACACTATGGATAATATAGAGACTGAAGCTACAGACACTACTGCCAACCACATAATAGATCATGAGAAGACTTTGAAACTATTGATGACACAAATCATCTTGAGGTTCCTGCAACCACTCAGGCTGTTGAGGAAGCAATTGAACCTGATATTATGGATCACACTGAACCACTTGCAGCTGAAGCACCTGCAGCTATTGAGGCAATGCCACAACCACTAGAGACTAGAAGAACTGCCAGACTTCCAAGACCACCACTATGGCACAAGGATTATTTGGTTTCACAGAAGAAAGCCAACTCAACTTGTCTTTATCCCATTGGAGATTATCTATCTTATTCTAACATGAGCAATACCTATCAGTCCTATGTAATTGCCCTCTCAGCTGTTGTGGAACCCTCAAGTTTCAAGGAAGCATCTACTTCACAACACTGGATTGATGTTCTGCAGGCTGAAGTTAATGCTTTAGAACAAAACAAGACCTGGATTATAGTTGATCTACCTGAAGGGAAGCAAGCCGTTGGGTCAAAATGGGTATACAAGGTGAAACACAAAGCTAATGGTGAAATAGAGAGATACAAAGCAAGACTGGTTGCTAAGGGCTACAACCAGCAAGAAGGGCTGGTTGCTAAGTAGCCAAAATGGTCACTGTGAGGACTGTTATTGCAGTTGCAGCATCACATAACTGGCTTTTATACCAAATGGATGTCAACAATGCTTTTTTGCAGGGGAACTTATCTGAGGAAGTTTATATGGAATTGCCTCAGGGTTTCCAGAGGCAGGGGGAGCATAAAGTATGTAAGCTACTCAAGTCATTATATGGCCTTAAACTGTCCTCTAGACAGTGGAATCTAAAACTGAGGCCCTCATAGAGGCAGGATATGCACAAAGTCCATATGATCACTCAATGTTCACTAAGAAGAGTGAAATTGACATAGTAGTGGTTTTAATCTATGTGGATGATATACTCATCACTGGTAATAGCAGCAAATTGATACAGGACATAAAAGATACACTGCACAACAACTTCAGTATGAAGGATCTTGGTGATCTTAAATACTTTTTAGGAATTGATGTGTTGAGGTCTAAGGTTGGCATTCTACTTAATCAGAGGAAATATGCTTTGGAGTTAATTTCTGAGTGTGGTCTTGGTGGTGCAAAGCCAGTTGCTACTCCCTTGGAGCCTAATAAGAGGTTTACCAGAGTAGAGTATGATGAATTTACTAGAAACACAGGTGACCCTTTGTTCAAAGATATTACAGCCTACCAAAGACTCATTGAGAGGCTGTTGTATCTAACAACTAGACCAGATATTAGCTTTACAGTACAAGTGTTATCACAGTTCATGCAGAATCCTAGGGAGACTCATTGGGAAGCAGCTTTAAGACTAGTCAGGTACATCAGATGGAGTCCAGGACAAGGGATAATACTGAATAGCTCTCCTAGTACACAACTAGAAGGGTTCCGTGACTCAGATTGGGCATCTTGCCTCAATACCAGGAGATCAGTGACAGGCTATTTAGTAAAGTTGGGTAGCTCACTCATATCATGGAAGTCCAAGAAACAACACCACAGTGAGTAGAAGTTCAACAGAAGCTGAGTATAGGAGTATGGCAGCAGCAGTGTCGGAAATTATCTGGTTAGTAGGAGTTCTAAAGGAACTGAATGTGTTTGTGGACAAACCAATAAGACTACATTGTGACAGCAAGGCAGCAATTCAGATAAGCACAAATCCTATCTTTCATGAAAGGACCAAACACATCGAAATCGGTTGTCATTTTGTGAGAGAGCAGATCAAAGGTGGACTGATTAGCACAGAGTACATCAACACCAAACAGCAACTGGCAGATGTTCTTACAAAAGGACTAGGTGCAGCACAACATCAGCTTTTATTGAGCAAGCTCGAAGTGTTGGATGTATACACAAACTCCAGCTTGAGGGGGAGTGTCAAAGCAGCTGATGAAAGGATGTTAGTTACTCGAGTAGATAAGAATGTACACCTCATATACAGGTGGTTATATTTGCTGAGCTGTAATCAACTTGCATAAGAGTTAGTTAGGAAATTAGCTCACGTGATTAATGTGACTAATCACAGAGAATGCATAGTATAAAAAGCAAGCACTGTAACAATACATGAAGTATCAATGAAGAATTATATCCCCAAAATATGTTCTCTGTACTTTTAGTCTTCAAACAGAGTTTCTATTCAAAACTCTTCCGTTACATTTATAGCACCCTTCTCTAGGAAACCTCCAGTAAACATCTTTCTTAAATTATACTCCTTGGACACGGGTAATCCATCTACGAACATCAAAAAAGCTCACAACAGATGGATCAGAGAACACTCTTTTCGCAAAAGTTGATTTACCTATACCTCCCATTCCAACAATAGAAATGACTTCCAATTCATATGAGTCTCCCCTGATTTGATCCAAAATCCGCTCTCGTTCAATATCGTACCCCACCATATCATTCTCCAGAGTTGAAACATCTAATGCAGAACCGCGAAGGGAACAATTTCCACCTTGCATATCATTATCATCATTATTCTCCGATCTTAGCTTGATCAACTCTTCCTTCACGTAATCAGTCTCTTTTATAGCTCGTTTCAAGGCCTTAAGAAGCCTTCTATTGGCCATCATCCTCATGAGAAATTGGAAAACTCGTCGAAACATCTTATCTTGAGCCTGTTTTTGAATGTGTGATTCAAGTTTGTCTTCTGCTTCTTGTGCTACATCAATAACTCTTTTTAGTAAATCCTTCATTGTTTCGTCATCAGTATCATCATCATCATCGCATAGAGGCAAGTTTCTCAGAGTGATTTCAAATGTTGTTTATGAAGGTCTAAGCTAGGATGAGAAATCAGTTGGATTGTTCCCATCAGAGAAGTTGCTGCAGCATAAGCAGCCATCTCTCTTGCTATTTTTGGTTCAAAATGTTTGGGATTCAAAATTACACAGTGAGAATCCTCTGTTGTTGTACTTTGGGAGCAGCAATTGGACGGGTTGAGTCAAAATAAGTCAAAGTCTCTTTCTCCTTCCTTTTTTGCTCACTCATATGGGATGGGACCTCATAACGAGGGAGGGAGTCGACTAAGCATCTCAGGCATTGAATGGCATTTTGCCCAAATTCGATTCCCAATTCTTGTTTACACCAAACGATTATTGTGTGACTTATGACCTCGCTGAAGAGTATCTTTGGTCGAATTAGTTTCTTTGGCTCAAACCCTTTGTTTGTCTTAAAAATTTGTTTATATGTACAAATTATCAATCTCTCGATCTCAATTTATGTCGTACTCTTGCCTTTTTAATCTATTAAAAAGAATATCACTTTTTTAGAAAAAAAGAAAAAACTCACCTTCCAAATTCTCTTCGTATCATTTATTATTTATAAAGATATCTATAATTTATTTTAAATTACAAATTTCAATTTTTTTGAAAATTTAAACAAATTTAGTATTAAGTCAAACAACCTATATAAATTTAGAATAGAATCCTTTCTTTCTCTTTTTTTTAATCCAATTTATTTTTTCCATATCTCTTTCATATCAAAAATTTTTAAAATTAAAAACATAATCTTTCTTTCTCATATTTTCACCGTCATTCCTCACCATTCTATCATAAGTCTCTATATATCTCTTGTTTTTTCTTTTTCAATCACCAGATTTTGTTTTTTAAAGAAGACAAATTGATTCAGATAATAAATCTTCATTATATATTAAGCTGATTTTTAGTTTTCTTTGTATAATTTCTGATTTTTAGTTTTCTTTGTATAATTCTTACTTGTATTCTAATTTTAATGAGTTTTACTGGCATACCATTGTTATGAAAATACATTTTATTAGATTATAAGATAATATATAGATATTTAAATTATAAGATCTATATAATATTATACATAAATCAAATCAAGATATGAGAAGAAATAAATTAAATCATGAATATCAAAGAATACAAATTAAATCATGAATATCACATGATACGAATTAAATCATGATTATCACAATACACAAATTAAATCATGAATATCAAAGAATACCCAATCTTTTGTTGCATCAGTTTGGACAAATGAAAAGTTACAAATATCTTATTCCATCACAAAATAGGTATTTTACTCTAAGTTAAATTTGAACACTTTTCAAACGATGTAGTAATTAAACATTAGTAATATCCTTTTAGTTAAATCAGGAAACAATTACCATAAAAGTAGTACCATGATTTTTTAACCATAAAAACAAAATATACTTATTTTACCAAACAACAACAACAACAACATATCCTAGTGTCTCAAAAGACTTCCGCTCATTGCGAGGTGAGGGCGGGTCGGATGTACGCAGCCTAATCCCTATGTTTAAAAACATAAAACGATTGTTTCCAAATGACCCATGAGGAGTATCGAAAGTTGCATTGACTAACTGCTACTTCACAAATGAAAAAAGCGCAGATAGTTTAAAGCGTCATTTTGCTTTATTCCATCATACTCCAAGGCCAAAAAATAGTCAATCTTTTGCTTCATCCGAGATTGATGAAAAAATATACTTATTTTACCATCTCTAACTACTATGATTTTTGATTTAACAAATATCTTTTTCTCTAACTAATGATTTTCTCTAAGTAATTATTAATTAGGAAATGGTGTAGTTAAATCAAGAAATAATTACCATATATATGTAATATCTTTTTATAATAATTTTCTGCAACTAATCACTAATTACTCGTATTCTAATGATTTAATTATTATTAAAAAGTACAAAAGCTAAGTAACAGCAAGTAAAATATGATGAAATACCCAAATTATAGCTAGGGGGTCCTATTAAATGCTTAAATATGGTTATTTTGATAAATTTCTCTGCTTCTTTTTTCTCCAGATATGATGAAATTGAAATTGCAAATGGCTCAAAAATCTAAACTTTTTTGGCCAAGAATTGTTCGAATGTAAATTGGATCGGATTTTGCTATTTTTTTTCTCCTCTTTTGGCTTGAAATTTTTTAAAAAATAATATTTAAAAATTTGAGTTGTCTTTGATCATGAATAAAAATCAAAGTTGTTTTTGACTTTTTAATGAGTAGTTTGGTTTGAAAAAGGTGAAAGCACATTTTTATTGTTTTTCAAGTTCTTGGAGTAGAATTTAGAAATTTATGACCAAATATAATTTTCGAAATTCAACTCTTAAAAAAATAAAAATAAGAAAAATTTCATGGTGAGACACCTCTTAATTTAATCATATTGGATTTGCTGTTTGAACTAAATTCGTTTAATATCTAAATTAGATTCTAAATTTGGCTTCAAATTTTTATTTTTAATTTTTTTATTTTCACAGTTCACAAGTAAATACTTTAATTATTCAATCAGGAGCAAGGGTGATCAGATGAACACCTTTCAACAAAAAACTTTTTTGAATATATAGATAAAATATAAATATTCTAATAAATGTCATACCCTTGATACGAAAAACTCTACCCTTGACAAAAATACAAAGATAGTACAACTAACACTTGGAGAAAAAAAGTAAAAATCATAGTGCCTACTTGTAAGGCAAATTAACTTGAGAGAGGTAAAAAGAGGTGTTCTTTATTGGTAATTTTAGGAAAAATACATGTATGAATGGAAATGAAGGCAACATGTTGATACAATTAATGTAAGTGGCAGAAAATGTCAGTGAATCTATGTGAAACATCCTCTGGTAAACAAATACAGACAAGCATATTTCCATCAGAGTCATCATCTCCTCCTCCTTGTGGCAAAAAAACACAAACTTGTGGAGTTGGTGTGAGATCAATTGGGCCTGCATATATGGGCTTTCCCCAACCAAAATCAGCAGATTCATACATTGCAAATCTAGTCCATTGGGTTATAGTAAGTTTCCCACCAAATTCTAGCTTTCTAGGCCTATTAACTTGGATGTAATCAATAGTTGATCTCAAATATGCCTCGGAGACCGATAGCCTTGCTTTTCGTACCAAACATATGGTATCAGAGATAGGTCCATGAACAATGTTCGAGACATTGCTTGTAGCACATGCTACACACACTGCATTCCCATAGAAACCTGATTTCAGTGGGGGATTTGTAAGTCTGGATCTACAATTTACTGAAAATGTTAACCTTAGCTCATAATCGAGAGGTCTAACGTCTAGTGCCTTGACCCATGATCTCCACACATGAGTTGCCATTGCATCAAAGGTAGTACATGAGAAATTAGGACCAACTAAGGTCTTCAGATGAGCTTGGTACTCTCGGGTAACACGATAACATTTTTGAACAGGCTTGACTGAACAAAGGCTCCTCGTGAAGCTAGATGCATCATCTATGCTTTTGAATTCAACGTGTGGGTATTGGATCAATGG
>JAOTQJ010000102.1:3027590-3038925 GCA_025642045.1 Solanum sejunctum | reverse complement strand
GCAATATACTATAATAATAATAATTTGAAAGAATGCATTATAATAGCTCCAAATTCTTTGTATAGTTTTTTTTTTTTTGTTTCCCACACAAAAGTCTGAAGTTTATGGAGCCTCGACTAAATTCAAATCACGCATTGTAAGACTTATCTTAAGGGTGAAGCTCCCAACTAAATTTTTTCCATTTCTAAAGCTCAAACCCAAAACCTCTGATTAAAGATCAACAATACATTACCACCCATGTTGATAAATTCTTTGTAATAGTTATACATACCTTGAGCTTGACTCTAGCTAACTTTTTATAATTTTAATTTGGTGTGTCTACGTCAACTAAGGGGGGTTCAACTTGCCTTCTCCTAAATTATTTAAATGCATTATTGTGACACAACAGGAAATTGCTAAAATACAGGCCTATAGTGCGCCCGTCACAGCCATTAGTGACAGTTTCATTGGGAGAAAATTTTGAAAAAATTATCATTTATAATATTTTTTATATATTTTTAAAATATTGAATTAATATATCATTTAACTTTAACTTTGAAAGTTGAGAAGAATAACTTGTTCTGCAGGTTTAGCATGCTGATTTCGAATGTAATGGCTCAAAATTTTCTTTTCCTGAATTTTGACTAATTTTAACCATTTAAAATTTTATATTTTAAATATCAAATTTAGCTACTTCAATTTAGAAATCTAGTCAAATTGATTTCAAAAAGCGAAACATTGACTAGTAATAATATTTTTAGTGAATGGAATAAGTTAATTCTTCTCACATTCTTTCACATAGAACTATTATTACTATTTAGTACTCCATTTAAAAAAAATAACTTGTTTTCTATTTTGATCAATTTAAAAAAAATGACATCTTTTATTTTTTAGATAATATTTTAATTTTAATTTTTCATATGACATGTTTAATTTCACAAAATTAAAAGTCATTATAGTGCATTTAACATATTTTTAATTTATAATCACAAAATAAAAACAAAAAAATTTATTTTTTTAAATTTCATGTCAAATCAAACTAGATCATTCATTTTTTTTACTCAAAAGTTGCCTTATTGCTTTGTGACAGCGCGCTCGCCCTGTCAGTTTAGCATTGTGGGCATTGACTTTCTCTCACTCCCTCTCTCTCCCCTCTCTGGGTTGTCGGCTTCCTTTTTAACTACTTTAATTATTATCATAGCTGAGCAATGTGTGTATATAATATGCAATATGCAATCCCCAAAAATACATTTCATTTGCTCAAAATCACTTTCCTCTACTTCTTCCAATTTCATTTAGTTTGTTACTTATCTCTAGTTGCAGTGTTTTAGTTTGCTATGTACTACTTCAATTTCGAATTCGAAATCATCTAAGCATATAGTTAAGCTGGGTACCTTCATTTCTTCTGCGATTCCTTAGTCTCAACACTTATAAAAACCTTCAAAGCATGTAAAATTCAGCTATTTTCTTCCTTCTTCTCTTCCCTGCAAAAAAAACAAAAAAAATATCTTCTTTTCAGTTTGTGATATATGTTTCTCTTCAGATTCTGATTATCTTCATCCTCAGATCAATCTGATCGATCTGGATTTTATCCTGAATACCGTGTAGCGAAAAATTTATAAAAATCGAAAAAATATGTAGGGAAGTTTCTCTATTGAAGAAGTAGTTCAATTTTTTTCTCTCTAAAAAAAAAAAAGAGTGATCAGTAGTAAGTTTTTCTTCGATCTGAATGGCTGAATTAGAGAATGGAGTATCTGCTCCGGCGACGCCTGGTACGCCGACTCCGTTGTTCCCGTCGTTGCGAGTTGATTCGATGGGTTCTTATGATCGGAAGTCAATGCCTCGATGTAAGTGCTTGCCGTTGGATGCTCCGACTTGGGGAACTCCTCATACATGTCTGACGGATTTTCCGGCACCGGATGTTTCGCTCACTCGCAAGGTACACACACTTTTCTCCTCCACAATGTGCCTTTGGATTTTATTTTACGTGGTATCCTAATTGTGATATAAAGTAAAATAGTAAATGAAAAATTTTAAAGTTGAATTATTATTATAATGAAGAATGGAAGGAAGTAGTACAACTTACTACATTTTCTTAAAGGTTGAAATAGTTGTTATAAAGTACCTTAATTATGTCTCTTAATTATAATTTATAATTGTAGTTTCATTTGCTATTGATATTTCTACTGATATATTTTGATTGACAATATATAATCACGGTAAGCATGTACTAATTTAAATTCTGTAGATACAAATTAAATGTATCAAGAAATTATGTATGAATAGATAACAATTATGAATTTCATATAACTTGCATAAATTAGATGTGTCAATAATTTATATACATGTAGTTAGGGTATACATAATCTTTAAATATTTGTCATTTCACGTAATTCTTTCATTTTTTATTTGTTTTTTTTGGTCCAATTAGAGAACCTATCTAATAATCAAAGCTTTAGTAATACAAATTGAGGGTTAGGTACTTCATATGACATTACATTTACATCATAAGAGGGCCCATTTGGCCAACAGATTCATTCATATTTTTCCTTTTCAATCAATGAGGCACACAACATAGGGTCAACCCTCAACCTGGTATCATCCATCCGTCACATTTCGGCACTCTTTTTTTGGTTCGTTCTAAAAGAATATCACTTTGTTCAGAAGTGAAATAATTTACCTTTAAAATTCCCTTAAATAACTTTCAACCATACAAATATTTTTAAAATAATTTTAGATCACAGATTTTGAAAGTCTTATTTTTTCTTTGAACACCGTGCTCAGTCAAAAGATCTCACATAAAATGAGATGGAGGGAGATATGTTAGATGAGAAGACACATTTAACCTATTAATCCAATCTTTTTTTAATCCATTTTCAAAATAATTGATTTTTTTCATTTGTATTCTCTTTATTTTAATTTATTTGTTATAATGTTTTAGTCTATTTGAAAAAGAATGAGTGTATTTTTTTTTTGACAGTATTTTAATTTCATCTTTCCATGTTTAAGATTATAAGATTAAAATATTTTGGTACATTTAATATATTTTTAGTTTAAGACCATAATATTCAACTCTGTGCGATGAACACAGTTGGGAGCAGAATTCGTGGGGACGTTTATCCTTATATTTGCTGCAACAGCCGGGCCAATTGTGAACCAAAAGTACCACGGAGTTGAATCTCTAATCGGGAATGCAGCTTGCGCAGGACTGGCTGTTATGATCGTGATTCTATCCACGGGCCATATATCTGGAGCTCATCTGAATCCATCCCTCACTATCGCGTTTGCAGCACTTCGTCACTTTCCATGGGTTCAAGTACCAGCCTATGTTGCAGCACAGGTTTCAGCATCCATTTGTGCTTCTTTTGCACTCAAAGGTGTCTTTCATCCTTTCATGTCTGGTGGAGTTACTGTGCCTTCGGTAAACACTGGCCAGGCTTTTGCCCTTGAATTCCTCATCACATTCAATCTCCTTTTTGTTGTCACTGCCGTTGCAACAGACACCCGAGCGGTATGGACCAACTTATATCCCCTATTCTATTGCTTTTTTTCTTTTTTTATTTGGAGTTATACATTTGAGCTGAGGGTCTTTCGAAAACAACTTTTCTATCTCCATGAGGTATTGGTAAGGTCTGTATACACTTTATCCTTCTCAGACTCCACTAGTGGGATATCACTGGGTATGTTGGGTATGTTGTTTATCATTGATGTTGATTTGATTACATTGTCTAAAGAAAGTAGACATCCACAAATACTACGAGTATATGTAATATGGAAAGGTAGATCCTATAATCCGTCTTTTTGGTGACAAAAGCAGCTCGGAGAACTACTTCCTTCCATGGTCTCAAAAGACTATACTTTGGAAGATGACCTGAATTTTGTGTGTTTATTCTTTACGTCCAATGAATACATACTACAACTAGTATTCACTAATTCTTTCAACAGGTGGGAGAGTTGGCGGGCATAGCAGTTGGAGCTACAGTCATGCTCAATATTCTAGTGGCTGGGTAAGTCTATCTCCACATCTATGTAACAGGTTACGAAAGTTTATCTCGAAGAAACTTTCACTTATGCTACAAAAATGTCGCAGAGAACCAACTGTAAAGCACGATATTTTCATGCCTAGTACTGTGACAGGAATTCTCAGCTAGGCTTACAACTTAGTCTTTGCCAAAGCAAATCCAGTAATTCTTTTTTGGTGTTTTTTTGACATGGTGGTGGAATAATTAGGCCGTCAAGTGGTGGTTCCATGAATCCAGTACGAACTTTGGGCCCGGCTGTTGCAGCAGGAAATTACAAGTCATTGTGGATTTACCTTGTGGCTCCAACTCTGGGGGCTCTTGCAGGAGCAGCTGTTTATACGCTCGTCAAACTTCGTGGAGACGACACTACTGAGACACCACGCCAGGTTAGGAGCTTCCGCCGCTAACCTGCTGAAGAAGGGTGTTGTTCCATCTTATAAATACTATTGTGTGTTTGAAAAATAAAGGTGGAGAACTCAGGAAAATGTAACTTCCAGTCTCACCATTAACAACAATTTGTGTTTGTGTTTCCACACTCTTTTCTTCTCTTTCGTGTTGTGTGGATGACTTCAACGGAAGAAACAGAAATTTGGTTGTGGTTTGTGACCTTTTTCTTTTTATGATATGATTTGCTGTGTGTGAACTATGGTACCTTAAAATTATGTGTGACTGTAATACGAAGCTTTCTATAGTGCTACTTGTTTATCTAGTAACAAAATGTTCAACCATCTAATGCTTATCAACAGTCGTCCCACCAGGACCACTTAAATCCTTATATCCTCCCTACAACTGATTCCTGCAGGTTACTTTCCTTTCTCCAAAATCAGAAAGTCATAGCAAACACAGTTATGCGCTCCACTTGCGCGTGAATCTAAGACAGCAGCGATATAATTCTCCAATAACTTAAACTTTTAGACGAAATAATGACATGCTTCAACGAATACATTCCAGCATACATTTTTATCTTCATTGCTGAAATAAATAAATAAATGATCTAACCTGAAATGGGGTTCAATACAGCACATGTTGTTTTAAACCATCACGCTTTTCCATGACTGGTGATGACATAGTAACAACTCAAAAGTAGTAGCTTAACCTAAGCAGAGCTCAGACTCTCAATGATGTACATCAAGTTTCATATGCAACAGGGAGATCCGAAGAGATTGAAAATTACTGCAAATCAAAGATAAAACAGGCCACTATCAGATGGATAAAGGATGACTAGGTAGTGCCTGATGGTTGCCTTTTGATAAAACAATCACTTACGCGAAGGTTAATCTTTCCTGCATGGTTTGGACTTTGGCATGTGCAAATTTACATCTTAACCAAGTCTCAGTGTCACATTTACAAAGGCGACCGCGAGCAACTTCTCCATTCTTTGACACTTGAGCTTAATTGATCTGGGAGATGAGCAGACCAAATATCCAAATCTGGTAATGGTCCTGTTAGCGCAAGATAATTTTCTCCTGCTCTCTTTGGCAGCTTTTTCCAGCTTACCTGCCATCTCAGATAATGAACTTTTAGTCGTAGCGGGTAAAAGCCAGCAAAATGCACAGAGACATTCAAAAGACGAAAGATATTCTTATTGCGCTCACAGCGAATAAAGAAATTTATTTTATGACATGAAGATATGATATCAGTGGAGCTCTCTGGAAAGGTTTCTTGCCAAGGTAGAGCAGGCTGTCATTAACAGAATCACCAGTCCTGCCTTTTCTAGCAATACACACCATGGACTTGCACATTTCTAGAAATTTAGCACAAATTTACAGCCCCATATACCTGATCTACTCGAAATGTCAAGAATTCCTACTAGAACATGGGCACAACTTTTCAAGACTATACAGATGTTTCAAGAAATTATTGTTAATTTTATTGGGACTGGTGGGTGACAAAGATACATGGTTGTTTGGTCTATATGTTGTGCAGACGATGGTAACGGTTGGCCAAACCTGTTGAGGTCCAACATGCGGACAAGTATATGTACCATACTATTTTCGTAAACTCACGTAACTTTCTTCTACCAAAACTTTCAGTCAAGTGAACCACCATTTTAATTTCTACGCCAGGTCAACAACAACAACATACCCAGTGGAATCCCACAAGAGGAGTCTGGGGAGGATAGAATGTACGCAGACCAGGTATCGCTATCACTGTGTAAAATAAACAGGTACCTCATAATTACTAAACAGTATCACTATCAAATTTGCATATCTTGATAAAGGCACTTTTGAATTACAGATGGCTCAGATTACTTTTCAAAAGCCTCCATGCTTCACTGGCTTAAAAGTTATCTTTTTCATAATAGTTGCATAAGCCTAGGAACCTTTTGAAATGAAGAAAGACAAAAAAAGGAAAAAAAAAAAGCAGCTAGGAAACCAAAAAGGGCCATAAAAAGTTTCATACTGATTTTACTGAGCAAAGAAGATAAATGGAATTTAAGTTGCCTACTTGCTCAGGAAATGCCTTGCATAATGCATTGATTGTTGTGTTTAGTTCCCTAGGGTCATCCCCTTCAGAAATATCCGGTTGCATCATTTCAGAAGTATTAGACAATTCTTTGGTAGCAGCACCACAATTCACCATGAGGCGACCATTGGGCATCAACATCTTATTCATCTCCAACCAAGTTGTAACCTGTCAAGGAAAGTCAAAACAAATGCATTACTATCAAAATTGTAAAGAAGTACTTGTCCGGAAGCTACCACGCTCCCAATTGGGTGCCTAACTGGGTTGATTCAAGCATCAACTCTATTAGCAGCCAAAAAGAAAATCCACATGTAATTATTCAGAAGAGAGATACTGTTATCAACCACGTAGTTTAATGAAAAGATAGATAAGCATTGTACTGTAAAAATATCGTCACAACAAATGCATGACTACCAAAATTGTGCATTTGATCATACCTCTTGCAGTTGTGGCAAAACCTTTCCGTCAGAAAACAAATCAACTATTATACCTGAAATTATCATTTTGCAGAATATAAGTAAACTTCGGATAGAAGTCATACCTGGAACATTTTAATATAGAAATTTTTGAATGCTCACTTCTGATGCATGGCAAAACAAGTAAAAAACTATGATATATCAGGGAAGGGGCTCCCTGCAAAGAAGGTTATTTGAAATGCTTCAGCTGCAAAAACAATCATTTGCTGGAGGATAAGAACCTTTCTTCCATCATAAAGCAATTAATAGGTCGACTAAGGGTTACACATCTGAATAAGGCAGTGATATACCTGCATAACCTCCAGGAATAGTAACAGATGAAGAAAATACATCTCCAATATGAACTTCCAACACACCTCCACTTTGAGTATGCTTCTCCAGATCAGAGAGCCCAAGATATTGTCTTGCTTTTCCAATCAACTGGAATAATGAGAAAAGCCATATAATAACTCATTTTCACAAATCAAACATGCTGAATTGGACAATGACTTGAACAATTTAGTTTTATGTGCCAGATGACATCATTAAGCCCCCTTTTTCCTAACATCATTAACTTATTTAACTCCATGTTATTGGATCAATATCCCAAACACAAAATTCCGAACTAAAAATATCATCAAGGATACTGTGTAAAATATTCTAAATGATCATGTAATCATTGAGAGTAAAGAGTATTATTAAAAATATCATGTTACGGTGGCTGTGCCAGTAGTCAGAGCCTTTTTGAGGTGGCCCTTCCAACAGCACTGCACCTCTTTCTGGTAGATATTCTGACTGCACCACTTATCATGGTCATTATTCTGAAAAGTTCTCTTAACAACGTTCTGGAAACCTTTTCAGTTGTTACTTAAGCACCAATTCAAGCTAGTTTAATGATATCAATGAGATTTATGTCACAACACCATTCATCAATGACATAATTGATTCTTTTCTGTCATAATGCAAGAACCACTTCTATTATTTGCAATTATTGGTGACTTTTAAAGGAAAGAACTCCAGCACCATTTTTCTTTCAAGTGATTGTCCACTATTCCAACAATACTATTTGGATGATTATTTACACTTTTGTTCTGAATATTTCTTACCTTTAGAAAATGTGAACTGAAGTCGCTTCACCATCTCGATTTTAAGTGGCGTGTTTCAAGTCAAGAGAATCATTGAGAATATAAAGTAAACTACTTAAACAGCAATATTAGAAAGCTTTCTTTTTTCATGCTACTAAAAATTCCTATATAAAGGTCTCTCTAGTGTGTCGTAAACAACAAATCTCTATAAGAGTTTTGTCTCTTCGTCTTTCCTTCCACAACTTATAAAATTTTTATAACTAGTGCAATTTCTTTTGGCATTGGTATATTTTCTGCATTAGCACATGTTAGTAGGCTAGCCTCAACCAAGAACTTGAAACAAAATACATAAAAGTAACAACGAAATTTGCAAAAGGCTGGCTTGAGAGTGCTGAAGTCCTCAAAGTAGGTGCAAATAGGGTTGGTGCTCCACTCGCTTAGAGCTCTTTATGGCAGACACCAATTCTGTAAAGCATGTATATTATCGACCATGGACTCTATCTTGAAGAGGGTAACAATGCACAATAAGATTTAATTGAGGTTTTAAAAGCATCACAAATATATTCCATTCTAAATGAGAGGCGGTTCTAAGTATAACATCATTCTCAGAGATGTATAACACATCACTAAAGATCTATGTCATTTATGTGACAATCAACTCCGGGATTCCATGCAACTTTCAGTCACTAAGATCTCTACATAACTTCCACATTAGTTAGAGAACAAGATCAATTCCTTTCATAGTAAACACTGGAAACATAAGAAACAATTAAAACTGATTTGCATCAAGTACCTGTAGAAATGACAAGGGCTGCTAAAAATGGATGAAAATCCCAAAAGGAATTTCTATTATGCTCACATGCACATCATGATTTTGTGAAAGCTCAATTCCTAAATACATTGTAGGCCAGTTTCAATTGACTCATTTAGAGAATCTTCTGGAAGGGTACTTTAGACCTGTTAACATTTTGAATTCAATAATGATAGTTATGTTTCTCTTAGTCCTGCCTATATTCTAATGTCTTCTCAAGGAATTATGGTTCTTGTTTATGCTTCCTATTTTCGTTTCAGAAATATTAATTCCACAGGAGCTAAGGCCTTTAGTGTTCCTTCGTTTGATGTTCACCTACTGCCTTTTATAATATGATCTAATTTGAATCATAATTAGACAGTTGCCAAGTCACAGATACCCTATGCAGTGCCCTTTTTGTTGACTTTCAGCAAGGAGGTTGAATAAGTTTCATTAGCTAAACTTGTTGAACAGAATATGCAGAGTTCTTTTTCCAAAAAAAAGAAGAGATCTCCATAACGATGCTTAAATTTCTTGTAATTTCCCAAACTTCAACATCATTCTACTCTTTTTGGATTGGAGTGGTATGTCTATCCCCATATCTCCCCATTAGATTGACTGCTTTCCATAAGTTTGCAGTGTAAGGGATTTTTCTTTCTAGTGACTCTATAGGATGCATCTTAGTGTAATGGAAAGGGTACTTATTCAAATAAAAAAAGCAAGAAGTCAGGCTTCAAACAACCATCCTCTCTGTTTAGCATGGCTTTGACAATAAAATAACTGATGTAACAGAGGTGCTTCCTCAATAAAATAATATAACACTAGCTCTGGAAAGTTGTGGAATGACTCAGCAGAGCCTTTTTCCTTTCAGGATCAGTTGGATAACACTACTCTTGTTGGAACGAAAAATCAGAAGCAAGCATCATACTATATAACTCGTCTAGATTTATATTTTCCTTTATTTATTGTGATGCATCAAGGTTCAAGATATACCAGAGAGATATTGCATTTGAAATATCAAAATACAGAGATGCTCTTGAAAGAAGAAAAGCTAAGAAATGACAATGAGAAGTTACTACAATTTCATCTATCTCCCATCCAACAAGCAGCAAAGAAGGCCATAGTTCAAGCATCAAATGTGCAGCAGTTGCGCCTCCCTGAAAATTAACAGGAAGTAGCTGCCAATCAGTTTAATCCCGCATAAAGAGACAGTAAAATTTCAAAATTGAATTTGTTAATAAACTAAGATAATTTGTTCAAAATCATTAAAAGAACCTAAATTACCAAGCCAAAGATTGCGACGGGACCCTCTGGAACAATGGCCGGCAAGGTGGCAAACTCATCCTGGTAATCAAACAGAAGTGTACCACATTAGGAGATTCAATGCACTGCACATACATTGCACGGTTAACTCTCAGGATCAGTAACCCGAAACCATACAACAGAAAGTATAATTCCACATGGATTTGCCTGCCCACACTGGAATGACTAAATTAGTCAGTTAAAGATTATTTAAAGAGCATATTACGTTCGTTTTCTTCATGTCGTATCCTGAATTTTTGCAAGAATTTTGTGCACTGTTTCACGCCATTTGGACGCGAACCTCAGATTTTTGATTACTTCCCACAATGTCATCTAACAACTCTCAGACAGATACCAATTTTCATAACTCATAATAGTGTACAGCATAATTATTTACCAAGTAGTTAGTAATTAAACAAATATTAAAGGGATAATAAATACATGAGCCCTTTAACATAGCCTCAATTAATGCCTGTACTCAACTTTGGACATGCACAAGTAGACACTTAAAATAGTATAAAATTGAACAAACACCCACATTCGCCCTAAGTGGCATCCTACATGACAATTTTGTATCCTACGTGACGTCCAATATGTATTATGCTGTGTACAACACATGTGTCTATGTGTTTATTTGTTCAATTTTATCTAAGTTTTGTTTATTGCGCACACCCACTAAAGCCAGATTAAAGGGCATATTTATGCACTACGTTCACGATGCATTTTGATTTCAGTAATGCGAGAAAGCAATTGTAAAAAACAACAACAATGTCATACCCAATATGCATCCGTCCACTTCTTCCCCTTGGGAAGAATGCTATGCACATTATCTGCACCAGCAAAAAATTAAATTCAGAAAAATTTTGACTTAATTTGTCAAATTTAGTTTTGTAAAACTGAATGATCGATAACATACTGGAAGAGTCGAGAAGCAGCACTCGTGAATCTGGAGTATCTAGGATTACAATGTTATTATAATTACTTGTAACGGACGTGAGCACCTTGAAATCTGCTGAGCAACTGATGCGCGTCGCCTTCCTTCTCAAATGCACCTTTCTTCTCCGATCCCAAATTGAGGCGGCGGAGCAGAGAGCGGTCGCCGGCGACGGGCTGCATACACCAAGTCTGCTCATGACTTTGTTGCACTTGTGGATAAGTGAAGAAGAAGCACTACAAATATAAATTTTAATTATTATTTTTTATTATATTGATATAAAAAAAAATAAATTTTATATA
>JAOTQJ010000102.1:3016496-3026518 GCA_025642045.1 Solanum sejunctum | reverse complement strand
ATAATTTTTTAATATATAAATTTTTATTATAAATATTAAATTAATTTTATCTAATTTAACTCTCGAAAATGTTACGATAATTGAAAGAAAGCGGGAAGAATTTTTTCTTTTTGTTTTGAAGAGTTAAAATATATTGTCTCGATTAGTTTTTAATTATTATAGTTTTCTTTTTAAAAGCTAAATAATATACAAATGTTTACTAATATTTGGTGATAAAATTTTTTATCATATTAATGTGAAAAAAATTATAATTTATAATATATATTTTTTTAGAGTTATTGAATATTAAAATTTTGTCTTAATATATCAAATTGACACAATTTGATTTACTTTCGAAAATTAATCAAATTAACTTTCAAAAATTACAATATGACAATTAAAAGAAAATAAAAAGACCATATATATTTAAGGTAACTTTTAAATATAAATTTTAATTATAAAATACCAAAAAAGTTAGATGGTATAATTTTTTAAAAATAATACACCTAAGAATAACTATAAATTTGATATAAATTATTCGTTTTGTCTCTAAATTATTGACAATTTTAAAAATACTTCTCTATTTAATTAATTAAATTTAAATACATTTCTAATCTAAACTAATAATTTTACCATCAATAATACAAAAACTAAATTAATAATTTATGTCAAAAGTTAGAAATATTGTCAATACTTTTCCATTTATTTATGTTTTGGGAGAGTTATTAAAGAAAATATCCCAACTTTTTAAGAATAATTTTTAATCATTTGTAATTAAATTATTAGTACTATTTAAATTTATGTGGAGAAATTGGAGTTCTGTCTCGACTCTCAGGTCTCTCTCACCGCTACCGTCTTTACTCTTTCAGGTTTCTCTCTTTCTCTCACTGTGTGTCTGTGTGTAATTTTTCTATCTTTACCTAACAATGTTTCTATTTCCTTGTATTTCTTGCTTGCTTCTAAGTAAAAAAATCGATGAAAACAATAATTTTTATCTAATTTAGGGGATTTTACATGAAAATTGAGGGGTTCTAACGTATAATTGCCGGAGAATCTTGAGATGGGTGTTAGTGTTTCTTTTCCTTCTACTTGTTTTTGATGTGGGTTTTGCTCAAATGTTTTTTTTTTTTGCGGGGTGGGTGGGTGGGTGGGTTAATTTCTGTTTCTTATGTTGGTTGTTGTCTTTACTAGGTTTGATATATGTAAATGTGCTTATGAGCATGTAAGTGAACATTGAAAACCAAAAAGAATTCATGTGGTTTAAATTCTGATAATGTCTTAAATTTGCATTTGAAGAAATAAAATTTGTTTACTTGATTATGATTCAAGTATGGGGTGAGTATTTGTTATTTTGGCATAGGGTATAATGAATAAAACGATTTCAGCTTTATATTGATTCTGAGTTTGTTTTGTATAGGAGGAATGTTAAAAAGGGTTCCAGAAAGATAGCAACGCATTAGCTTGGTCCTTTATATTTGTTACCAATGCAAGATGTCGGTGTAGTCCGGCATGATAGTACTGTGCTGGTTGGACACTGTGATGATCCATCTGAAGTTGAAAATGAGAGTGCAGTGGCCAGCAATCCTGACTTAGCTACTGAAAGCGTGGACCAATCTGTACTCACCATAGTGGTTTCTTCGGACGAATTAGTCAACTCCGAGGCTCCCACATTAACCACAGACCCAGTTGAGGATATTTCCTCCATCACCATAGTGGTTTCTTCGGACGAATTAGTCAACTCCGAGGCTCCCACATTAACCACAGACCCAGTTGAGGATATTTCCACCATTGAGAAAATAGCGATTGTAGAGTCTCCTAAGAAGCCTTACTTATCCAGGAATCATAGTTTTCATGAACAGTGCAGGTTTTTTGCTTTTCTACTTGCATAAAGATTACAACTTTTGATATATTTCTTTATTGATTTATCCATGTAAAGTTTTAGCTCTATATTTTTCAAACATTTTGATCCTTATTTAGTCTTTTTTAGGTGCAACGTTTGCATTGTAGCCACATCTGAATTGAATAACCCAAAAAGAAGAAATCTTGCTTGGTGAGAATGACCTTCTTGGAAGATCTCTCTTTTTTTTTCCGTTTTGGTAACTAATGAAACCAATGAAAACAGTCACAGGCACCATAGTTGGCTAGACACATCCAAACTATCAAAATTACAAGCAACAGCTCCATACTCAGGCTGAAACAGAAAAGTAGACAAAATAGAACTGATCCTGGCCAGGGCCTCGACAGGCTTTTTCAAAAGTTCTCATGTTTCTTCTATCCATAAACTATGCCCAAACTCAGAGTAAACCATCTTGGAGATTTGAGCTTTTTGTGTCTTCCCTTTTGCACACCTTATGACTTTGTTGATATGTTGGCCGCAAGAGTGAAACTGTAGGGCTTAGCTTCTTCCAGTATTGAAGTTTTTCCAGCTGCTTTCAATAATCATAGAAGACAAATAAATGTCGCTTGATTCATTGTGTATTTGGCATCATGGACAGTGTAAAGTGTGATTATCATTGAATTGTTGTCTACATTATTACGTTGAGACCCTATTTATAGATACTATATTAGACTCCTTTTCCAACTAGGATATTGTCATACAATCCTTTTCCAAGTAGGATTCTCTATACTATTATTGTTCCTAATCCTATTCTAATTAGGATTGTATTTACCTATTCCTATTCTAACTAAAGAAACAGGCATTCCTCGTTTTAGCAATCTATCTATAGTCAGCAGTCTCTCTTGTAATTGAAGCAGAGTATGAATCTAGCCTTTAGTCTGGCAGCATCGAATTCTTCCACTTGACTCTGGACCCAGGGACCATCAATTTTACGTAAATCTGTGTGATCAGGCTATTCCCACAAGTGTTGTTATGCTGAAAGTGAACTAGAGAGATTCTTGCTTCAATTCCTAGGGATCATCAAGTTCTACCTTGATTTAACTTTTCTTTTCCTGAGCTGTTATAACATAATCTATTTCTGTAATCATGACAGAAGTTACTTATTGATCGACATCTCTTGGATTTTGTGTTCTTATGAAACTATGTCATACCGTCTTCCTTCTTTACACTATGACCTTTCTGTTCTTGCTAGGATTTAGCTCTGCATCATGAGCTACTGTGAATTTGATGTGTTTTTATATTTATGATCCAAGTAGTGGTAGTGCTGATTATATGACTTTTGTGAAGTTGGATGATAAGAGTATGTCTCATAACTAACAAGAGATTAAAACTTGAAAAAGGAAACATCGAAATATGTGGATTGAAATGGTACAGGATTTATATTTGAGTCAGTGCCCACTTTATTTATAAAAAAAGAATTAAATTTATGTCCATAAGTAAAATTAAAACAGGGTATCAGTCCTGATTGATTGAGGCTTTGAGATTTGCAAAAAGAGGAGGACTTTTTAAGCTTTCTAGTTGGTAATCATTCAGAACTTGCTTCAGCAAAACGACCTTAATATTGAGAGTGCCAATCTTTTTATTTTTTGTTTTTTGATTTCCATATTCGGAGTACCAATCTTTGAAGTGTTTTAGGTACTTAAATTGGAAAGTTTCATAAGCAGCTTTTTTAAAATATAAAGAATGAGGCTCTGGTCCAGTATTGAAATTCTTTGAAATTTGTGTTCCGTGATGTTCTTGCAGAGTATGTCAAGAGGAAAAGGAGGAAGAGTTGATTGATCTTGGATGCCACTGTCGTGGTGGATTGGCAAAAGCACATCAGACATGCATAGAGACATGGTTTAGTACTAGAGGTTCTAATAAATGTGAAATATGCCAGTAAGTGGTATACTAAGTGCATTTTTATGTTTTGTTTACCCTATCAGACAGTTAATTGACGTAGGTTTACCATTTTATGCAGGCAAGTAGCCGAAAATGTGGCATCTCCAGAGGCTCATACACCTGTAAGTATCTGTCTTTTTTTGGATGGCGATGGTTTTGGATGAGTGCTGGACATGGGATCTCTATAACCATTAATAATGCACGTTTTTCACTCTCTTTTTGAAATTATTGCTGGTTGCTTCAGCCTTCAAGCTGGACTGGTTTTTTTAAGCATGGATATCCTTCTGGCCTTTCAGCTTATAGGTTTTCGAAATTGAGCTATTGACTGCACTTGCCTCCCTCGGGAGGTTTTGTAGTTGGCTGGTGTTATTTTTTCTGTTGTCTTCCTTTTTTGATGAGGCCATGTACCTATTTTCCAGCTTGTTCCCTTTCTTTCTTCCTCTGCTTCTTCCCCTTTCTGCTTTTGTTTCATTTGCTTTATTGTTGTGTTCCCTGTCTGGTCCAGAGATATGATCTGCTTCTTCTTTAGAAGAAAAATTAATAATGGATTCCGGTGGTTTGGTTCCTCTTTGTGCATGAAGTTGTCTTGTTGACATTCATCAACTAATTAAGCTTTGCATTTTGTTCCTCATATTTCTCAACAGACTTCTCAGTAGTTGGATCGCACCCAAGGTCCACAACCAACTGTATTGGTTCTTAATCTTTCAGCTCTGAAGCAAGACTGGTAGATAAATTAATATTATTGAGACCATTCTGAAATTGTGTCGTCGATCAGTACCTTCACTATCAGATTGATAATTGTTCACGAAGTTATCTCACTATTATCACACTTTCCAAAGATCGCATGTCTAAAGTTGCTTCTGATCTTCCTTTCTTGCTATCCCGTGTGTTCTTCATTTTTCCTTGTTCTGTTGTGTCCTTATCAGTTCTGGCACTGAATTCACCAACATGACTGCTCAGTCCTGCCCCATCGATAACCTTGTTCTGATCAGCAGAGATGTTAACTGCATTATCGTCATTTTGGTCATTTTGATCCTGCTGTATGTCATCCTTACCCTTAGATTGGGAAGAATTTGCTTCTAATATAGCAGTCCTGGACTTGTTTCTTATATGAGTTCTAGCTGGCTGAAAAAACAACATTGCTTTTCTTCGTAGGCACCTTCTTTTTTCTGGTTTTTCTTCCTGCTGGTGTTCTGCCTAGCCATCATGGCCTTGTGAACTTTCTCTTTTCCATGTCCACATCTTTTGTGATCTCAGCCTTAAGCTTCTGTCCATCCCCATTTTCATTCTTACTCACTGACTGATTTAATGGGGAGTCATGTTCCAGGCAAACATAAACAGTGGCAGATTCTTTAGTAAATCAACCTCCACCAGAACCTTAGCCAGATTTGGCTTAGACAAACCAAACATAGCAGCATCTAGGGCGAAGGGAGTTCCCACATTTTATATTTCTTATTTATTGTTTATTTTAAAAATATGTGTAGGGAAGGGGAATTACGATGTGGGGAATTGAACCCTGGCCAACAAGGTGGTAGTTTAGATCATGGGCGGATCCACGTGGACCGTGCCGGGTGCTCGAGCACCCATTGACCCCGAAATTTTTTTGTGTATCTATAAAAAAAATATGCAAAAGTTGTATAAATATAAAGATAAGCACCCACTGAACAAAAAGTTTCGTGCTTTGGTTCTGCGCGCCTTCCTAAGGTTCAGAGTGAGCTGCCAAGCGAGGGATTGAATCCCACTGGCAGCACTAACTTTTTTACCTTAAAATACACCTACCAGATTAGCATCCACAGTCTTTAAATCCTGGATCCGCCACTGGTTCAGGTAGTCAATCAATTGAGTTACAAAGATTCATTGGGTCTGTTTCAAGGTAGAATCTTTTGACTGTTTTTGTGAGTCCTACACTTTTGAGTTAGGCTCAATGTCCATATTCATAACATAGTAATCTCATTTATTCCCCTTTTAGTTTTTGTGGCTTCAAAAATGTTGACATGCCCTTTTTTTTTTCTATGACAAATATTCTACTGATTTAAATTGTTAAATCTTCTTTTAATTCTCTGAGTATACGTATTTATGACTCAGCCGGCGACAAATTATTGGAATAGATATGCTTGTTATTATGTTTTGACTGCATCATTTTATGGATGGCAGACAAGTTACTGGGTTTGGAGAGTCGATCCTTCTTTTAGGGGGACGAATATTTCCCAAGAGCGGGATAGAGTAAGGAACATTACACTTTCCCAAGCTCCTACTTTGAAGTCGATTTCTTCTGTATTACTTCTAAAATCAGTCACTTTGTACAGGTTTGTCTTAATCCACTTTGGGTAGCATTTTCTATCCTCATTGGCGGTCTTTTTCTGGATGTGTTAATATCCATTACGCTTGGAGTCTCCGCACTACCTGTGAACATCATAATCGGTACACGCCCTTGATCTTTTTCAATTAATAGTTTGTTGTCTACACTGTCCGTTGTCATATTGAAAGCGAGAACCAATGTGCAGGGGTAATAGTTGTGCTGGGACTCGGAACAGCTCTTCGTCTTGCCCTTGAGTTCTGTCATGATCGGAGCGTCAGAAGAGTAGTACACCGGTTAGAAGGAAATATCAGCCTTGGATATCATCCTACTGTATAGGTGAAAGATAATTGGAAATGGATTAACTGATACAAACTACACACACTGGAAATTGTTCATACACCCCTAAAACATTGAAAATTTTAACCAGCCTGCAACTTTGAATGATTTGTTGGAGCCAGTTATTTTTAAAATGACAAATTTCTGACTGAGATGAGAATTTACTTTTACCCATTATATTTATTTGTTTGTTTGAGAATGTAGTGTGTTTCCATATTTAGTTTATTCTGCTCGTAGATTTTTGAGACGAGGGTTTTCAGGAAACAATCTCTCTATCTCTATGAAGTAGTGTTAAGGTCTGCTTACATTTTTACCCTTTTCATATTCCACTTGTGAAATTTTAGTGAATATGTTACTAGCGAGGATGGAGTGTGCAGTTTGACAATCTTGTTTTGTAGCTTTTGAAAGCTTTTGTCTTTATGTTGGTAGGTACTAGGTGACTTATTTTATCACACAACCAAAAGTAAATGAACAAACTTAATGTTATCAATGTGTAACAATACGTGTTGAGATGATAAGTCTTTTATCGACAAAAGCACAAGAGAGATATTTCCTCTGTCTTATTTTATATGGTATATTTTTTTTTATTCGTCCAAATAAGAATATCATCTTACTCTAATTGGAAATGGTTTAACCTTTAAATTTTTTTTATCCTTAATAAAATGATTCTCAATCACATATGTATCTCAGAGTGATTTTATACCATAAGTTTCAAAAGTTTTATTTTTTTTAAAAAAAACAGTGTCAAATCAAAGGGTATCACATAAAATGGGACGGAGAGAGTGCTAGATATATAAGTAAATAAGTTTTGCCTACTAGTAATGCATTTTAAAAGTGTTCAGACTCGGATCCAATATAAACAATATCACTAGCGAATTGAGGTATTACACAATGTAAATACATTTTTTTTATCCAGGGTGAGGTGGGGGTGGTTAGTAACTAGTTGTATGCATGACTATTGTGAAAGCAAAGATTATATTTGTGCGTGTGATAGAGTAGGCAGTGCCATCAATTGACTTTTGGATCATAAGCCATCTTTATCTTTACGGCTGTTATATAGCTCGAACAATTACTATCACGGATCGTATCATTAGTGGTGGAGTCAGAATTTTCATTCGAGAACAAAAAGCATGTTAATAGTGTTGACAATTTAGCAGGTCCGTTTAAATATAAACAGGAAGGAACATATATGAAGGGACTTAAATGCAATAATTTTTATCTGAATTAAATGTTTTAATTAAAAGGTTTATTAAATATATAAAAATATTTACTAGAATATTAATTTTTTTGATAGAAATATTATCATATATTAATTTAATAATTTAAATAAACCCATAAATTTATAATATAAAACTATTTGAAATTTTTTTTGACAAATTTAATATCAAGAGAGTTTAATATCTGTAATATATACGTAAACTGTAAATTTAATTCTATATATACAATATAATTTTTGAAATAAAGAGATTCGAATTAATCCCCTCAGCACCACGTAGGTCTGCCCTTGTGTACTATCCTATTTAATTGGTTCGAGTTTGGTTGTTTTTTGGGATGTGGTTCCTTTTTTCACTTTCGTTGTGTCTACTTCACTTCCTGTCTGTCCGGTATCCAAGTGCAATACATAGTTAATAAGTAGTCAGGCTGTGGCAACCAAAAATAATAATAATAAAGAATTGAAATTAATAAAAGAAAATATCTTAATTATATTTTATAATTATAGTTTGGGTAATTACATTTCGTAAACTATAGTTATAGTAACATTTGTATGATTCGCGCATCATTGATCAGTTTGGTTTGGTTTTATGTATTATCAGTTCAATTTATTGGTTTTTGATTTTTAAATATGCTAAATCAATAACAAATTAATACGATATCTTTTATCGGTTTTCGTTTTATCGATTTTTAATCTTTAACGGTTCGACTTTCGATTTACCCAATAAAAAAATACTCATAAACTATTCTAATTTACTTTTCAAAAGATAGGTTATACATCGAAAACCAAGTAAATACATGACTTACAGTATCGATTTTAGTATCAAGTAATGTTAAATTATTAATATTTACATATCTATGGAGGGATAAAATAGTAAATTATTATAGTCTAATGAGTTATCGATTTACCCAATGATCCAATACTAAAATCAAAATCGAATCGATAACCCGAATTTTTTTTGGTAAAATCATTAAAAATTCGTTAACCCAGTGGCTCGATAACAATAAATCAATAACATTTTCTCGGTTTGATTTTTGCACACCTCTAAGTATTTGTATACATTTGTGTAATTCACTATATAGTTCATAATTTTTATATAACGTTTATATATTCCATTATACAGATCGTGCGTAGTGTTTGTATATTTTAGTATACAATTTGATTTGTGCACAACTTTTGCATAATCGCGCACAACGTTCGTATAAATTGCGATTATACAAAACTCAAATTGTAATTATAGCTAGGTGTTTGCCGCGAGCCGTAATTAATTCAAACTATAGTTATATTAGCTAATTAACTAATATATGTTTGTTTATCCGCATAACTTTTCCAATATAATATGAAGAGGCTCATTGAAATATCCATAGGTATTTTTCTTTACTGATCATTAATTTTTTACTCAAAGTAGTTATAAAATGTACATAAATATTAGCGACATTTATAATAATAAAGCTACAACTTATGAATATGAATTTAAATTAAAGAAAATAGCTACATGAATTTCATTATTTAAAAAAAAAATTCACTAATTAAATTAACATAGAATAAATATTTTATTTTCTTAAAAAAATGTCATTGCTGAAACAGGCCCTCTTATATAAAAAAATTATTAATTATTAAATCTTATAAATTATACATTGCTCATTTTGACATACCAAATTATATTGTTGATTCTTTAACCATAAAACTTAAAAATAATATGGCCACTTTTGTATTAGTATATATATAGGTGGATATCCAAAAATAGTCGCGCTATATTTTTAAATATAGGGGACAAGCTGTGTACATCCGACCTCTCTTTACCTCGTAATGGGCGGGAGCTTTTGAAACATTGAGATAATGTTGTTGTTGTATATATATAGGTGGATGTAAGTATAGTACACCTTTTGTTTTGAAATTAAATTTAGTTGATTACTTTAAAACAATCACACTACTAACAACTTAATTAATTAATTAATTATTAAGTGATAGTTTTCATAGTTAAGTGGTAATTAGTTTTATGTCCCCTTCCACACACTAAAGTGATGGGTATATATTATTTGGAGAGCCACATTTTTCACCAAGAATGTTAGAAATATTGAAAGTAAACACATGAAAATGTCAAATATATTAAATAAAGCTCAAAATTTAAAATATATCATACATATTGATAGAGTCGAGATTTCAATTAAGGTGGTTCAAAATTTAAAAAAATAAATATATAAACTAGTTGAAGGAGGTTCGACATCTACTATATTTAGATAAAAAAATAATTTTAACTATGTATAAATAATATAATTTTTTGCCGAAGGATATTCAGATGAAATTCCTAACCATAAAATGGCTCCGCCACTATGTGTGTATACGTATATTAACCTTTTATAAATGATATATTTAATTTTATTGAAGAGAATTCAGATAAATTTCTCGATTTTAAC
>JAOTQJ010000102.1:2975652-2999712 GCA_025642045.1 Solanum sejunctum | reverse complement strand
CTTGAGAATGTGTATCGACTATCGGCATCATTTTTCTTTAAATTACTATTTAATTATATTTATAATATATTAAATATATAAAAAAATAATAAAATAAGAACTTCTAGCCCTCCTAAATCTTGTTATTTGATAAACTTCTACTTCTTTCTTATTTGAATCAAGAAAATACCTTGTAAGAAAAATTTTAATTGACCATGAGTTCTAATTAGTGATAGAATCATTATAGAAATTACTTTGTTGGTGAATTATTTTATTTTATAAGTTCATAATTAAATTTATTTTTTCTCGCTTTGATTTTTACGCATACAACAAGACTAGTACATTACATTTCATTTCACATTAAAAGAAAAGGAGAGAATAATTTTTAAAATACATTTTAACTATTAACTGATATTTGAAATATTATTTCCAATTTCATGTCAAATATTTTGAGGAGAGGCCATTTATATGTTTGTCCCTATAAACATAATTATTAAATATTACTTTTATTTTTGGCAACAAATCTCTTATTCATAATTGAGGTTTCTTTTTTGATTCGTTTAAACTGGAAACGGAATATTTTCTCCTCTAAGTGGATATTAAATCCTAATTAATGAACTGATTATACTTGAAGCAAAAAGGGATAACATAGAACTGTGGAGGTTCACGTGGATGTAAAATGGAATATACAGAGATTTTTTCATGGATATTGTTTCAACAAAAAAAGAAAACAAATTTACCAAATCTTTCCCAAAAAACTCTTATCCAATTACTGCTCTTTTTTCTTAAGATGATTTTTTTCAAAACCAAAATAGTGTTCAACAGCTATGGGAAAGTTACACTGTGATCTTTAATTTATGGTAAAATCATTTGTTTTTGGCTTGTTCAGCTTGAATTTTTTTCACTCAACGACTGATCATGCTTGTACAAAATAAGCCAATGTCTTAGACCTCAAAAATGGAGGACTCAAATTCTTACCAAAAATAAAATTATTTGCGAATTTTTTATTACTTTTTTAAAAAATAAATAATGTTATCTTATTCTATTTAATCTCAGTCAAATAATAGGAAATAAAAAAAAATATTATTTTATCTTTTTCCATTTTCTTTGCTAACTCATATTATTATTATTATTTATTATTTGTTTTTGTACTCTCTGCATTTTTGATAAGTTTGAGTTAATGATTTCAAAATGAGCCCAAATATAAGTAACTCATCCTACTCGTTCAAAATTTAATGGGTTAGGCTCAAAATAATTTGAAGGAAAAAATACATTAAAATAGACCTAATTTGAAATTATTTATCTTTAATAGATTCAATCCAAACTTTTACCTTTAATGAACACATGACCCAAACTATTTAGCTTCTTACTCCACTTACACCTTTTTATTTCACCCTGACGTCATGCTAATGTTAACATAAATACTATAAAATATATTCATATATATCATATCGGTATCATATAGAATGTGTTCAATCATCTGTGATACTCTAGGGTATATTGATAACCAATTGTTATCATGTAGGATTATGTTCTTTTTAAAAGAAATAAATAAAAAAAATTATTAAACTATAAATTAGTAGAAAATATATTCTTGATACTCCGTCAGTATAATGATATCCTATCGGTATCATATAATTTTGAGCTCTTTTTTAATAAATAAAATAATTAAAAAAATTATTAAAGTTACAAACTTATTTATTAAATTCTAAATTAGTAGAAAATATATTCTTTGTGGTACTCTATCGGTATATTGATACCATATCGGTATCATATAGAATTGAGATTAATCCTAGGTGATACTCTGTTGGTATATGTATACCCTGTTGGTGTATGTATACCTTATTGGTATATCATACAAGGTGAATCTGACATCAGCGCACGAATTTTAATATTAGGGAGACGAATTTTCGTAGTATAGAGGTATAAAATGTAAAGAAGTATATTAATATAAATAGTTTGCTTTAAAGGGGCATAAACATAGTTTTTCTGTAATTTGAATTGGGTTCAATCTCAACTCATTCAAGCCTTAACCCATTTTAAAATAATATTTAATTGAGTCCAATTTAATCTCCAATTTCAACCTGTTTTAAGGCTCTTTACTTGTATTGATGTAATATATTTTTTATATATATTTTATATTTTCTGTGATTTATCTCTCTATTTGTAATTATTTATTTTTATTTTTTCAGTTGAAATTCAAATTGTAGTTATAAAAAGTAAATAATAATATGTTAACATTATTGAGATTAAGCGGGTTAAATTGGCCGAGTCATGATCCAACCCGAAGTTTAGCTTATTTGAGCCCAAAGTAAATTTGGATGGGTCATAACCCAAAACAATTTCTAGTTCAACCTATTTAAATATTCTCAATTTCAACCCAATCCATCTATTTGACACTCCTAGTTAGAGTAATACTTTGTCAAAAATATGAATCAATAATTGAAAAGTGTTTAAGAAAGTAAACTGCCCTTTCCCCCTTTTTTAATATCTTCTTAAAATTTCATGTTGTAACAAGATATTAAAGTAGGACCAAGTTATCAACTTTTTGAATTAGATTCTTTAGTTTGAATATTATCTTTATTTAAAATTTGTCAACTTATTAATTATAAAATTATATGTGACATCCGAAAATTACCAAAATACCCATAGAAAGGAATCATGAGCGTAACACGTCTTCCCATGCTCCATTCGCAAATCCGAGATTGGATTTGTGATCAGCGCAAAAAATTAAGTGAAAAAATAGTAAAAATCTGATTTTAGAGCAACCGGGGCAAAATAAAATTTTCGCTAATTAATTTCGGGACAGTGAGGATCGACGTCCAGGGCGCGACGCGCCTGGAACGAGGAACCACACTTATGTTTTTTTTAAGTTTTCAACGAAAAGCTGGGATTCGCGAAAAATGGCGAAATACACATATTTGTGCCCCTGGCGCGATGCGAACATGTTTTATCAAGCAGAAATCTTTTTCTTTTGTTTAAGGAAGGGTAGTTTCGATTTTTTTCACCCTCCTTAAACTTTAATTAGTCAGTTTTCATCCGATTAATTCATAAAATCGCATTACCTCCTTCATTAACGTTAGACAATTTCAAGAAAAACTAAAACGTAGAGTCAAGAACCCAGCTAGGATTTTCAAGAATCTCTTCAATTTTTTCAAGAATCTGAGTTTTCAGGTATGTAAGGCTCTCCAAAAGTTATTTTATTAATATTTTAGTAACTTAAATATTAGTTTTCACCCAAGATTTCAATTACAAGTTGAGATCAAAGTTTTCTTTATTTTTTGTAAAGTTTATTAAATTATTGTTCATGTAATTTTTGATAAGTATCATGACTCTTGTTGGTTTTACTATTGATTTAAGGTATGGAAACAAAGATTTATAGCTATGGTTGAACTATGAGGGCTCTTATGCATTTTATAAATAATCATAAAGTTTACAGCTAAATTAAGTCTAAGAAGTATTTTAAGATCCTCTGTTTGCATTATAGCTGAGTAACCCAGTTATGCTTTTGAGATACTTGCAATGATATCATTTTTAGTACAAGAATAGAGCCAAGTTAAGCAAAGTTTAAGAAAAGCTAAGTTGGGCTAAGTCCCAAGAGATCAAAGAGATATTTTGAGAAGTATCACTTTTAAGCTTTGAGCAATATAAAAGTTATTTTGGAAGTAGTATTGAGCACTAATATGAGTGAGAATAGAATTAATAACTTGAACTCATAAACTACGTAGCCAGCGTATGATAGAATTTTTTATTAAGGTACAACTCCTTACTTGCCACTGAGATGACCCAATTTTGGGATGGATCAACTCCCTATTTTTTTATCCTTTACCCCGGTAAAGTACAGGACGACTCTGTTAACATGGGCAAGATGTTGTATCACCATAAAACTTATAGTAGTGGTTGTCGGTTAGAGAAACTCCTCAAGTTAAAGTAAGTTATGTTTTACATACAGATTTTAGCATGTTTATTTTTAGCATACAAAGTATTTATTACTTATGTCATTTATTTTGAGATATGATTATTTTACTTTGAGAAATATTGCATTACTCTGAGGTCCCGTTTTGGCCATGTTACATACTTATATTTCATGTACTGACGTCACTAGGACTTGCATCATTTTATGATGCAGACATACGTGACAGAGTCCCTCAGCAGTCGCTTCGTTGAAGACCAGCCAGCATCCAGCTATCGGTGAGGCCTCTTCTCAGTCTAAGGTTGTTTGAAGTTATCTATGTTTTATTCTCGTTCAGTATTCTATTCAGTTGTGGCTATCTTGAGGCCTGTCCTGGTAGTTGTTCAGATTATTCTAGTTAGAGATTCCGTAGACTATGTGTCAAGTACTTCAGTTCTCGTTTATTTTAGTTATTGTTGAGATGTTTCTCATTTCAGTTTATTCAGATAGTTTGATAATCTTAGCTTGTTATTTTTGAAGCCTTTTCATAATTATTTAAGTCTTTCGCTGAGTAAGTAGCTAGGCTAAGTAGTTCGCTTGGGACCAAAATTATTCTGGGTGTCGGTAATGTCTAGGGTGAGAACTCAAGGCGTGACATTTTATTAACAATTCATATAACGATTGTCTAAGTGAAAGAGTGCTTTCAACGTTGAATTAATAAATCTTACGTAAAACTAATAATTGAAAAAAAGTTAAAAGTATCATTTTAAGAAAAAAATATATTTTGTAATACTTTCTCTATTACATTTTATGTAGCATGGTTCAAGTTGGCATGATGTTTAAGTAAAAAAAAAATTCTTTTAAAACATATAATTTAAAATAATTATTAGATATTTGTGAAGAAGCGCAAGCTCAGCCCTAGGTACATTGGTCCATTTGAGATCTTGAGTCGAGTGGGAAAGGTAGCATATAGACTTGCGTTGCCACCTAGTTTATTTTATGTGCATCTAGTGTTTCATGTTTCAATGCTATGATATTACATTCCAGATGAGTCTTATGTGATTTTCATTGATTTAGTAGAGTTGAGCACAAATTTGACCTATTAGGAGAAGTCTATGGTCATTCTAGACAAGTGAGTCCAGAAGCTGAGGACCAAAGAGATAGCATCAGCGAAGGTTCAATGGCAACATCAACCTATGGGAGCTCGAGTATGACATGCAGGCTCGTTATCCTTATCTCTGCGAGACTTCATATGGTTGTTAGTGGTGGATGATGTAATAATCTTAAAGGTCATTTTTTTATATTTTTAATAAATTATTATTGTACCCTCCTGATAGTTGCCCCAAGTTCTATTTGGTTGGTTGAGAAAGTTGATTTTTGAAAATTTTGTGAAAAATTAAATTTTTCTTAAGAGTTGAGTTTTAAAGGCTTAAGGTTCTTAATTTTGTGTTTTGAAGTCATTTGGAGAATTCGAGTCTTGAAATAGAATTTTGTTGATTCCATCAGTTTCGAAATGCGGAAATTGATATCAGAGAGTTGTCTAAATTAGATTTGGAGTTGTTATTTGGATTTGAGGTCCAGAGTTGAACATTGAGTTACAATTTGACTTAGGTCTAATTTTAGTCAATATTTTAAGTTTGGGTGCTCGAATTGAATATTTGATAGTTTCATTGGTTCTACAAGGTGATTTTATCTCTAGAATAAGTTTTGGTATAATATTTGGGCATTCCGATAGTGTTCTCATACACCTAGTGCCTAAGTTATCCTGGTTACGAGTAATCAGATTCTGGATCTCAAAGAGATCTCAGATTCAATTTCCAATGATTTCATTGGGTCCAAAACATCAAATTTAGTAGGGTAGCATATGATTTATGTACATGGGATTTTGAATAAATTTTGAGGGTCGATTTCCTAATTTTATGCTTGATAAGTATTGCTGATATTTGTCACTGAAGCCTTATACTTTGCTTTCGCGGAGTGTAGGTCAGTTAACCTCCACACGAAGTGTTGGCCTGGTTACCTCTGCAGTCACTCAGGGTATACCCTCTGCATATATGGAGAGTCGGGTAGGTTGTATTTCGTATTCGCAGAGGTAGTGATCGCGTTCACGGAGAGCAATTTATGCCTGAAATAGTGACTTTGCCAAAAGTGATGGGTTTAAGTCTTTCTCCATCATTTTTTAATATTTTCAAGTTCGGCTAGGCGATTTTTCAAGTGATTTTTGTGAGAAAATTATTAGGTAAGTCATTTTTAACTTATATCTTCATTTCTCATTGATTAATTTATTATTTTAACATCAAAATTAGTATTTTCAATTGATAAAATTGAAAAATTTTCATGAACTAAAATTTTTGATAAAAATGATGATTATAGAGTGATTTTTAATTCTATTTTCAAAATGGTTTCTCACCATTAGTTTTCTAAAATCCTAAGAAATATTTTTATACAAAAATTTTCATATTTCATACTTGTTTTTCAATAATAAAATTTTAGACTATTTTACCTTTTTTTTTCAAATATCATGATTTTAGTGTCTTTAACTTCGAAATTTGATTGTAATAGATTGTGGTGTTTGAAATATATGTAATCAGAAAGGGAAAGCTCTGACATTAGAGTGATCACAGTTTTTGATAAAATCAAGTGAACTTCTAACTCCTAGTTAAGAGCGTTGAACCTTGTATTTTCTATTTATGTGATGGGGGTTTAATGAGGAGTTGGTTTGGGTGTGTAATCCATGAAATGATTCTATGATCGAGATGGGATAATAATATGACTTTGTAAATTGGCGTGCTAATTGTGAGAATTCGAATATGAAAAAATGCCTAATTATTGTGAATCATTGGTTGAAAAATATTGATACGAATTTTGAACTATATGGCATTGTATCGCGAAATTTTATTTGTTACTCACTCATTCTTTGTGTTTATGCTTATATACTTTGGATTATGGAAAGTGATAAGTGAGAGATTTTGATACTTGGAGCCGAGGTCCTTACCAACTGGTATCATTTTCCGAGGTCTCTTCCAATGTATTATTATTGCTGAGGTCTTTTTCGTATTCGAGGACTTTTCTAGCAGATACATCGTCCATGTGAGGTCCCTATAGGTTCTGGTCTGAGGTGATCAGCGTTGTGTATCGTAGGATATACATACATCATGGTTACTTGACACTACATTGAATTATTGCACATCATTACATCCCATTTCATTTCACTCATATCTTTAATGTGGATAACTGTATGAAGTGCGATATGATGGTTAATTCTGTATTGTTGAAATTTATTTGTTTTTATGTTGTATACTGGCATTATGGATATGTATATTGTGTATGGTCACTTTACTATGCGGAGGATTGTAGTTGTAGAGGTATGTGATTGACATGATAGGAGTATTTGTGTTCTTTATTATTTTACTTAGGACTTAAAATTCATTTGTTGGGTACCGTGTAGTTTAGTACTCACCCTTGCTTCTATACTTGTGTGGATATTGAGCTTGGTACTTCTTGATCTCCTTATTTTTCATCTTGGACCGAGCTTCTGGATGCTTAAAAGATAGCAATTTGTCTTTTCAGCGAACTCTCAAGGCCCATTTAGTTTATGTTTTGTTCTATTTGAGAACTAAGGCATTGAGACTTGTAATGTTCTTCTTTTCTATTGAGTTAGTGACTTGTGCATGTGATACAGACTTGGGTAGTTTTAAAATTGGTTCAACTTATCATTATCTATGTTATGCTGGCTTCCTTTTTGTTGCTTAAATTTTTGACTATTTTGAATTACTTAGTTGTCTAAGCTGACTCGTCTTAATGGGTTAGACAGGTGTCATTACATCTGTTGTTGGATTGTGACAGATATACTGCTGGATCGCTATAGATTATACCTCAATGGGGCTTAAATTTTCTTAAATGAAAGCAACTATTTGTGCCTCAATCTGAATATTTTTTAAATTTTATTTTTAATTGTAATTCATAATTATTATGGTATATTACACTTAACAACAACTCTTTCTTTCATTGATAGGATATATTGTAGTGACACATTTCTATTGTATAGACTCATCATCACACATTAATCATAAATCAAGGCTTCTTTTTCTAGTGTCCATGTCCTGCAACTACTTTAATTTGGGAAAGATCAAAGAATCATCAAATACATACTACAATTACTAGATCAAGTTGCCCTTTTAGCAGCGTGGATCTTTTACTAGTGACCATGTCCTACCACTACTTTGGCAAAGATCAAAGAATCAACCCATACTCCAATTGCTAGATCAAGTTGCCCTTTTAGCAGAATGGATCTTTTTCTTTTGGTGTCTTGTCAAAGATAAGTCTAGAAAAGGACTCATTCTATATAGTTCATATATGCATCTTTTTGTGGAATTCTTCTCTTCTTTGCAAGAGAAAATTCAAAAAACAAAGAAAATTAAAATAGTAGTGGAGTGTGGACTCAGATTCCAAGTTCTTTAAAGCTTTTCATATTTCCAAAAAATTATTGCTTTGGTGGAGGTCCACAACAAACCATTCCGTAGGCACTTCAATAATGTATTCGGTTGAAATTAGAAAAGAGACCGACTTAATTACTAGATATTGATTGTTAAAAAAATAGTACTAGGGATTGTACTTGATCATAAATTTCACCACGAAAAATTTTAGAAGTGAAAATTATTACTCCGATGTTAAAAAATTTTAATTTAATTTTCATTTTTACTCAGCATTTTAAAAAATTAAAATAGGATAATTCTTTTTATTTTTACATATTTTACTTTCAATTTACTTATCAAGTTACTGATTTTTGAAAAATGTACAACTTATTGCAAATTTTTAACAATTAATTCATCCTTAGATTACCCAGGCAATATTTTTTGAAAAATAAAAATATTATTAAATCAAGAAATACTTTCACTTATCATTGTAGTAATAGTATTAAATATATTAGAATTTGAATTATGGCTTTAATAAATATTTTTATTAATTAATAGAAATAAAATAATAATCTCAATATATTAATCATTATTTTTTAATAGATATGCCAAATTAAAATTTAACATCTAATAGTGAACAAATGAAGTAGTTCATCTTTTAACCACTCAAACTCAGAAGTCGATCCCCAGAATTTGAAGTCACGGGGTGTACCAATATTGGTCACTAATGTCTTGAACAATATTAAATACAAATATATTAAAGAGTAGTCTGATAAAATATTATTTTTATCATTTATTATTGCTTAATTATTGTGTCAAATTAATAATGGACAACTATTATTTCAAAAATATTTTTTTAAAATATTTTGATAAAATTTCTTATGGATCAATTTAAAATACATCTTAATCCAATTTTTAGACATGCCAAATTAAATGACTTAAAATGAGTTATGTCAATAACAAATGAATCATTAATCCATTCAAACAACTTAAAACGAATTGAAAGATTTATAATCTTCATGAGTTAATTTTACTATTACCAATAAAATTAGTGAAAGTTTTTGCATTATTTCCTGCTAGTAGGGGTAAAACCAAGTCGCAATCATTGAGAGTTATCTTAATTAAAAAATTCAAATAATGCAATTACTTATGTGTATCACCTTATAAGTCAATGATGAGATTCGATTTTTTATCTTATATTTCATTTTTCTTCCCTTCTTTAAAAAAAAAAAAGGGACCTCACGTTGATTAGGCCACATCAATGTCAACAAGATTGGAGGACTTTACTTGGCTCTTACACCACAAATGGGTTGCCCAATTGTTTGGGATGACTAGTATGCCAAGAAGATTTCAATTATATACTCTTTTCGTTTGAATTTACTTGTCAAATATTTTAAATTAAATTTCTATTTTTATAGTGAGTAAATATTATTGAAGTACGTCTTAGGCCTACATTACATGCCCAATGCTTAATATCTGGTGTATGGACAATTTTTCGAGGGCCCAACATTGGGTGAGACGGATCCTGCTCTAATACCATGTTGAAGTAGGTCTTAGGCCTAACTCACAACCCAAAAGTTAACTCAAAGGAAGGAGGATTGCCTAAACCTTACAAGGAGACCACCTATCCCATTAACCACCAATGTGGGACTTTGTGTCTCAACAAATAGTTTGGAACTCTAACAATTAACGGAGATAAATGAACAGATTTACTATACTAATAATTATTATCTTAATAAATGTATCAAGTCAAAATTTGATAAGTAAATTCGAATGTAGGAAGTCTGACCTAACTAACTCTCCATTCTATATACTCTCTTCATCCCATTTTATATTACATTCTTTTCTTTTTAATCCGTCTAAAAACGAATATCATCTTACTTGAATTAGAAATAATTTTAAGTTAAAATTCTCTTCTTACCCTTAATGAAATGATTTTCAACTACATAAATATTTATAAATGATTTTAGACAACAAGTTTCAAAAGTCTTTCATTTTTCTTGAACATCGTGTCAAGTCAAACAGTGTCATATAAAAGGAGACGGAGGGAGTATTCCTTTAGAGTGTGTTTGGTATGAAGAAAAATGTTTTCCAAGGAAAATATTTTTTTAGAAAATGTTTTCTTGGATCCAACTTATTTTCTCATATTTGGTTAGTGGGTAAAAAATATTTTCTATTGTTTGATTAGTGAATGAAAATAATTTTTAGAAAATACCTTTTATTTTTGACTATTAAATAGAAAATATCTTTTAGAAAAATAGTTTCTGACATGAAAATCAACCTCAATAATCGATTCGGGCCCCGACGCCAACACCACCAGATGCGAGACGGAATTTGACTTTTGATTCAAAATTTGACTTTCAAATTTAGATTCGACCCCGACTTTTGAATAGGAATCCGATCATACCAGACTTTAGGCTAGTAGTAGTAATGTAATTGAAGGCTAGTAATAATAATAATATAATTGAAGGCTAGTAAGAAGAACTAGCTCACAGCCTTAACAATCAACATTTGACTCTAGTATATGAAGCATCTATCATTATCAATCGATGCCAATGACAGACCCATCGCTACCTCAATCAAAATAAGCTGAGCAAGTCTAACTCTAAAACAAGATGAAAATAAGAGTAACGAATCCTTCGAAGTAGGGAAATTCACCAATCAGTTAAATGTCCAAGACCCTCAATGATGTGCCTGTTGATGATCTCTAATCCTTGTATCTGTATCATAAAATGATGTAGCGCCAAAAGACATCAGTGCGTGAAATGTACGGTATGTAAAATAGATGAATGAAATTGAAACAGGCAGAATAATAAGAAACAACAATTAACTTAGAATAATAACAATCAACACGTCAAGTGTCCATCTAAAGCAAGAATAAAGAGTAGACAAATGACTCATCTAACCCATCAAACCTCATCAATCAAATCAGACTCATCTCATCTCATCATGACCCAGAGTACTCAAGGTGAGAATATTTTGAAAGTTTCTCTTACCCGACAATAATCACTCATGAGCCAGTGATTGTACAATAATCACGCAGATGTTGTCACAATCATTTTGTACTTGCCATGTAGGGAACGAATCGAATCCACTAGGGACCACCAGCAAATCAAACTAGTCCTCTATTGTTTCAGGGACTCTATCAAGGGGGAACCACAATGTAATATGATGGTTCAAATCCTTACCTATGCTTGGCTACGTAGTTTGATGAGTGCGAGTTGAATTAGCTCTTACTCGTTCGGTGTTCAATACTCCTTCCAAGACTCAAAGCTCATAAGACAATTAACCCAATTAAATCATCTCAATCAACTCTGTTGACACTCAATTTTAGTCCAACACTTCTAAAAATTCGCACTTTTTATGTTAAATTTTTAATAGTTTAAAATATATATTTGGATGATTTTAGATTAATTTTTATAGTTATTCTTATTTTTTAGATGTTAGAATTTAAGTCAATTTGTAGGTCAATAAAATTACCAATCCAATTTCATTTTAATTCAATTCGAATACCCATATTTAATTCAAATCTGACCTGGTTCATTCAAATCTCAACTGTTCAATCCTAAGATTGAGATCAAACCATCATTCTTCCCATACATACCAAACACCCCACATCTAAAGAGATTTTTTTCCTCTCACTTTTTCTCTACTAGCTGCCCCTCCTTACTCTTCCATCTTCCTGAACTTCATTTCTCTTCACTCCTCACCATCTTCAATGACGACCTCCTCTTCTCTTCTCCTTCTCGTACCCAAAACCTCCATTTCCGCCATCCAAACTCCACCCAAATCAGTCTGCAAAACAATAACCATTAACCTCCAAAACACCATCTCAATACTGCCATTAAATATTCACAAAAATCCACCTGAAAACACCCAAAAATGTAGCCCCAAAGCACCAAAACATCACCACATCTCCACCAAAACATCCCCAAAAAAGCCTTCAAATACCCATCCCCAAAACAGCCATAAAAAACTTCACGAAATGACCCAAAGTCAGCTATCAAAGTAGCCCCATTTTGACCTCAAAAGTCACTGAAAAGACCTCCATTTTCTCCGGCGGATTAGTCCGAAACAGCCACCAAACGAACTTAGAAGCAATTGGACTCCAGCGAACCACCATGTGTTTGAAAATGCTAAACTCCAACGAACTCCACTAGTTTTCATCAATTTCTGGTGTAGATTTCTAAATAATTTTTAATTTCTTTATAATTTTATTCATTGTTAGTGTTGAATTTTATGTTTTTGCTTGAATATTTTTGGTTATGTGGATATTTTATTTAAGAATTTACTTCGTTAAATTTATGCTGCTTTGGTTCTTTACTGACTTTGTATTGTGTTTTTATGTTGATTTTATTTAATATTTGGACAGTCTAATTGTTTAATCTCTTACTTTTGATGATGTCATGTTTAAATTGGTATGTATTTTTTATTGCTTTGTTTTTTAATTTTTGTGTTTGCTGTTGCTATAAAAATCCAATTGCTTTGTTGGATAACTTCTTTTCGTTTCTCAGTGTTCCAATAATGAGCAAGATATTTTCCTTTGTTAGAACTTAAAACATTTGTTTTGGATTAATGTTATATTGCTTTGATTATTTATTATTATTTCTTTTGATGTTAATGTCATATTGCCTTTATTTAGTATACCTTATCATCAGTAATATTGATTGTTGTTTTGGAGTTCTTGTTGCTTGCAATATTGCTTTGGCTATTTGATAATATTTCTCATATATGTTTTATCTAATTTTAGTGGTATTTTAATTTTGTATACATTTTATTATTTGCTAAATATGACGAATGATGAATTTATCAGTCAGATTTTGAGGCTTTCCCATTCAAAAAGACAAAAAAAAGTTAGTTTATATTTATATTTCTTACATGTTAAAATTCAAATTTTGTAGTTCAAGTTCATTTTTTTGTCATTGGCACATTTATTGGGATCATCCTATTTTATTATTGTCATCTTCATTTTTATTTTATAGACCATACTCTATTTAGTCATCGTACTTTACTTTAAGTTTAATTCATTTAATGCTATCATTTTGGATTGTCGTTGGTTGATTTAATATTGATTCTGTTTGAAAATTTACTCCAATTAGCTTTATGTTAATTTAACGATGATTGTGTTTGAAAATTTTACTCCAGTTAGCTTTATGTGCTTTTGTCTTTGTCCATTACTTTTCTAAAGTTTTCTTGTTTATCATTAATTGCCATAATTTATGTACAGAGCATTATTTCACTGTTATATTTCTTTTGAAATATTTTACTATCACATTAATGTTATTTTATTGTATTTTCTTTTAACCCCATTGATATATATTTTTGTTTTGCTAAAGTGTATTATTTTCAATTATTCTATTTTCAACCTTAGTTTGTTGTTTGTTTTGGATTGTTCAGATATTGTTGACAATTATGCCTTTTAATATTGCCTTAGTTTTAAGATATTATTGTTTCTTTCACTTTGTTGACTATTAATTTTTTGTCATAATTGTTGTTTCTTCACTTTGTCGACTATTGGTTCTCTGTGTCGACTATTGGTTCTCTGTTATAATTGTTGTTTATTTTTACTTTGTTGACTATTACTTCCTTATCATAATCGTTATTTTTATTTTGTTGATTATTGATTCCCTATTATAATTATTATTTTACTTTATTGACTATTGGTTCCTTATATTTAATAACATTGGTTTATTAAAGATTTTTTGTCATAATTTAATAATATTATTTATTAACTTTGGCTGAGAAAAAATTTAACCATCGGATTTTGAGGCCTCTCCATTTAAAAAAGATGAAAAAATTTAGTTTAAATTTAATATCCACTGCATGTTAAAATTGGTTTATTTTATATTTTTGAGCTATTCGTTTGCTTTGATGAGTTTTGTTTTATTACAAGCTTTAGCTATCTGTTGGTTTTGTGCTGTCTGCCTCTTTATTTCTCGATCTCTATTTCATATCTGTGTTATCTTCTTCTTTATTTGTAAAGATTATTCTCATTTGGTTTTATATTATCTTAATACATTATGATAGTGGTGTTGTAGTTTAAAGTAATTCTTTATGTCACTGATTGTCGCTTCATTTTTGCAATTATTTTTTTAGAATAAGTGTTGTCATTTTTATTATTTGTTGGTATTTTTAACCATTAAATTGACCAATAAAAAATTTATCTGTCGGATTTTGAGGTTTCTCCATTTAAAAAAGACATAAAAAACATAATTTAAGTTTATATTTGTCACGTGTTAAATTTAAAATTTTAGTTGTAAATTATTCGAAATTAAGTAGTCCATAATTGAATTAATTATTTTACTTAGTTAATTTTAAAAAAGCTCATTAATTGATATATTTTAATTTTTCGGGTATTTTAAATTAAATTTTCATATTTTCTTGGCCCTATATATTTTTTTTACCCTGCGTGTTTCCTTTTTTTTTCTTACTCTAGCTTTTTCTTTTTTTCTTTTTGACTTTAACATTTTTTTTCTCTTTTTGACTTTTTTTCCTTTAAATGAGACCCACGTATTCATATATTATTTATCGAAATTGGTTGATGAAGAAATTATCGTTGATTTTCAAGGTCTTCCGTGTATATAAAATGGATGCTATCTTTAACTATCATTTTTGTTTATTTATTATTGTGTATATTATTGACGAGCGTCGAATTTAAGATGCCTTTCATGTCATTATTCATTTTATTTTTATGTATATCTTGTGATTATTATACTTATGTTGTATTATGTATTTCCTCCTTAAATTGAAAAAATGAGTTTAGTCGGAACCACAATTGTTGATTCTGAAAGGTGCTAATATCTTCCCTTTGGAATAACTTGAACTCTTACCTAGAATTTTGATTCACAGATCATTTTTTATAAATAATTAATTGGTTTCTTAATTATCCTTAAAATTAGGTGGCAACTCCCAAATCAGACTCTTTTTCCTAAAATCAAACATTTTCTTTGAAAATATTTTAATTTAATTATTTTTTATGAGTTGCCGCGACGTTTCGCCTTCGGGATATCAACAGAATGGCGACTCCGTTGGGGATATTTTGAGGTTCTAATTATCATGAGTTCATTTTTTCAAATTGAAGAGGATTGATTTTATTTATTTATTTTATATTATATCAATGTGTATATATTATTATTTATGTCTATATTGTTTATATTATTCATTGTTTATTTACTTATATATACATTACTGTCACATTCATGGCATGTTTCCATTAATGTTGATTTTTATGTATTTAAAACAATAATTTTGTGAATCCGTAGCTGATCTTTTTATACAGTTGACCTTTTTTTCGAATAAGTGACAATTTATTTGTTCGTGATGCGTTCAATAGTTGTCATGAATTTCAACCCTCACGAATTCATTTTTTCATATTGATAAGATTTTATTCTATCATGTGATATATTTTCCTTGTTAATTTGTTATTTATTTGTATATTGTATTTGTTATTTATTTATTTCAATTGTCATCTTATGTATAGCATACCTTCCGCCACTTGGTCATTTTTATTTCTTACTAAAATGACGGTTATGCGAGTCGCAACCATTGAATACAAATTGTTTGTCAGGGTACCTTGACGAAGTGAGTTTATCTCGAGGGGTCAACAATCATTATCTTCCCCAACCCGAGTAGTCCGCTTGGGTCACCGGTTGTAACACCTTGTGAAATTACCAATATGCCCCTAAACTGCATGCACACAACACATCTTTCGAAGCTCCAATGGGAAGTTTGAGATCGAATTTGTGATCAGCACAGAAAATTGAGTCAGAAAATGATCTCGACTCGATTTAAGAGCAATCAGGATGAAAATTAATTTTCATAAGTTGGTCAAGAAACAGTGAGGATACGCGACAGAGCCGTCACGTGGACCCATTGCGGACCCACACTTATTTTTTTAAATTTTCGATGGAGGTTGAATTTCTAAAAATACACTGGTGTGCGATGGTCCGCGTCGCGGACCAGTGTAATTTTGATGATGGATTTTTCTTTTAAAATCAAAAAGGGTATTTTGGGTATTCCTAACCTATTTTAATATCCTAAAACGTATTTTAACGTCTTTAATTCGTACGAAGGGTTCAGAAACCGCTATTCTCCTAGTTCTAAGAATGTGAAAGTTCATAAGAGAGTTAGCAAGATAGGGATTGAGGTTTTCCAAAGTTCAGGTTAGATTCTTGTTGAAGATTAGTATAATCTTCATCCCAGGTATGTAAAGGCTACTCAGAACATGAAATTGTTCTTCATGTGCCCCGTTGTATGGATTAGGTTGATAGTGATAGTTAACAAGCCTTGAATTATGATTTCTTGAAAATTTATTTCTAAATATTATATTATTATGTATATTGATGATCATCATGTTTTAATGAACTGATTTCATGTATTTATATTGTGATTATGCATTTGCCCCTTATAAATTCTTTGTTAAAAACTTGAGTAATGAACTTAGGGTGATGTCTAGAGCCTTGACTGTCCATGCATGTATTGATTTCTATGGTCTGAGTCCTAAGGTGAGTGCTGTTATGGTTGAAGTAGATGAGGTTAACATTATTGAGCTTTAGATGATATTGAGATAGAGTTGAAAGAAAGTATTTAATTTCTGAGTTGATAGAATGATAGATGAGATAAGGACCCTGCTTGAGAGGGGGGTTTATCTGTGTAACAACCTGACCTTGATAGACTTATGAGCATAATGAGTCCTGGGAGGAGTATTGGCACTAAAATGGGTAAGAGTGAGTCCCATCCGCACTCATTAACTACCTGTCCAACGTAGGAGAGGACTGGACCGTGAAAGCAAATATTTTCTTTTGTCTCTCAGAGAACTTGACAGACTTCTTTGGGATCCCTGGCAGACTCGCCCTTTACCTCGGTAAGGTACTGGATGGATGTGACAATAACATTTCTTCGTTATATCACTACTGGCTCATAAGTGGTGATTGTCGGTTATAGAAACTCTCAGATAGGCTCCTTGTTGATAGTACTATGACGTTGATGTGACTGTATAATGTTTTGATGGATAGTGAGGTGATAGAGTCATGTCCTTTACTCTAAGTTGAGGATGAGTGATTGATGAGCGATTATTATCTTATACTTGTTTACTTTAGCCCATTTTACATGCAGTAGATTCTATGTACTAATGCCCCTTTGATGCTGCATCATTTTATAATGCAGATTCTGTAGACAGAGGACTTTAGCAGTCCAATCGTTGAGGTTCACGGATTTCGATAAAGATTTGGTGAGTCCTCCCTTGTTTTTAGGGGACATGTTATCTTCCTTCATTTGTTCTAGATTTATTTCAGTAGATGGTGGTAGCCATTGCCTATCATGGTACCGTCTCAAATAGTAGTATAGAAGTTTCATAGATATAGATGTTGATGGTAGATGTTTGGGGTTCTTTCCCTTTTCTCTCTTATTATTGAGGGTTTTTCTTCTTTTTGTTCCCATATTTCATTGATGATAGACGGAGTTCATAGCTATAGCCCATCGATAGATTATTATTCTTTATTTTCTTCCGTTATTGAATTGACTGAACGATGATAATAAGATTAGGTGGTCCGCTTGGGGACTAGCAATAGTCTCCGAGTGCCAATAACGCCTAGGGTACCCTCTGGGTTCGTGACACCGGTCCACTTCAAATAAAGCTCACTCTTAGTAAACCTAGGTTAAAGCTGAACCAAATCCCTTATTTAGGTGCATTTTGCATATAAATATTGCATAATTTATCCCATTCATGTTTATTTTGATATTGTGTAAATACATATATTTTATTTGAAATGTGATTTTATTTGTTATAATTAGTTTGAACTACGTTTGACCTGATTCACATTTTAATGGGATATGTAGGTGTCGTAATGGATCGATCATATTCTCCATAAATTTTTTAAAAATGGGGGCAAATATATTTTAAAATGTAAAAAAAAATATAAGAAGAGATTTCTTTTGTGTGTGTGTGTGTGTATATGTACATATATTCTTGTATAAATATATAGGCACCAAAATGGCTCGTCATATTTTTTGTAAGTTTTTCATTTTATTACTTTAGAAACAGAGACAGTTTTTTATGTTAAAAAAAATTATATTTTTGAACACCAAAGTTTGTTGAGTTTGAAACAGGGACAAAATTTTTGAGGACTCATTTTTTGAAAAGTCCTCAAAAATTCCACCAAGATTGCACTCAAATGCTAGATTTGCAAGGCACCAAGTAAGTTTGTGCATATTCTAATTCCCGTATGTTATTTTCTATTCAATAGGTGTCTTTCACTTTGTTTATTGTACATTTTATTTTTTTTTAAAAAGATTTTTTTGTTTGATATTAATTTGAATAATTTTCCTTTAGTATGATTCAATGTTTATTTTTTTATTGTTTTTGTTATATATATACGGGTACCTGATTCTCATCTCTATGAGATATGTAGGCAACCCTTTTTGGATTCAGCGCATCTTTCTCATTTTTCAGAAAAAAAAGAAAAAAAGAGAACTCAAACTGTGGACATATTTTAAGTAATATCTTCATGAACTACGCATACCTGGTTCTCATTTATTTGAGATACATAGGCAATTCTTTTTCTCTTCGGTATTCATTTTTAGAAAAAAAAAGAAAAATATCAAAAAAATAATTTTGTGCACATATTTTTAAAAGTTATATATTTGATTTAATTGGGGCCATTACAGTTAGAAACATAAAAAAATTTAAAAAAATGAAAATAATTGATTTAGAGTAAACCTAAAAATTCGTTTGGTCCCTCTTATTATATTTTTGTGATGCTTGAAAATTCTTTTGCACGCATTCAAGGTAAGAATAAAATCAATTTTATAGTTTCAAGTGCATTGTGTTGTGAGCATTAAGTTAAAATTCAATTGCATCGCATTATTGATCTAGAACTTGGCCTGGATATTTGAGGCAAAATTCTGAGTAATATTTGATTTGAGAAATGATCGTACGCCTTCTTTGACCCGTTTGTGCATTTTAAAGCCTACCAAATTACTTTAGTCCTTAGTTTTTTAGAATTTGAGCCTGAAATCATTTTCTTTGGACAACCACATTTTAGCCATTATCTTTTTTAGTGATAACATGCACGATCCCTCTTTTGGCCCATCCTTTTTTAGTGTACAAAAAAAATGCTATTTATGAGAAAATATTCACGCTTGAAATTGCCAAAGATAAAGATGCTAAGTTTCAAAGTTTTAAAAAAAAACTACCTCAAAAAAATTTTTTTTAAAAAATATTTGTCTACAAGATCATTGAAATGGAACAAGAAAATATTATAAAATAAATTCAGAATCAGTAGAAAGTAACTCAAAATGAAGTATCGAGCCTTTATCAATTGTTAAGAACATGAATTTATTGTGGCGCTCAAAAAAGGATTAAGTCACTTTATCCCAGATAAATATCCTCCTTGTCCCTAAGCCTACATTATAAGTCAGTTACAAGTCTTACGTGATCTCATTCCAAATGATCTCACATTAGTGGAGACTTACATGAATTTCAAGCATATAGTATCACAATTGCATGTGTTGAACATCCTTCTGAGCGTGAGTGTATTCACTTGTTGTACTTAGATTAAATATTTTTTGCATGTGTGAGAAAGGACTTTCTTTATGGTGAGGGCACTTGACACGTGAGGACTGGTGTAATTCAAAATCCTTATTTCAAGTAAGAATGAACAAATTATGTTGATACTTAAGTAGGTTTGAGGTGCCACTTGAATCTATAAGAATTATTTCGAATTCAATTTTAGTTGAAAAAAAGAGAAAAATTTATGCATTTCTAACTAGTGGTATCAATTGTGATCAAGATTCAATTATTTTCTGTACATTCTTTATTCTTTAAATTAAAGGAAAAAAAAGAGAAGCAAGCAACATTTTCTATAATAATACCTTTCAAAGAGATTTCAGATTTTTTTTCTTTTTCTTCCTTATTTTGATATAAGTGTGAGATGTTTATCTTACCTCATTAAATTATTTTTGAAAGAAATTTTTTTTTATGCATTCTTTACTGCTGATATCATTCTGATCAAGATCTCACTATTTTTTTATATTTTTTATTTTTAAAAAAATATAAAAAAAGAAAGAAAATAAAATTTTGAAAAAAAAAGAGAAAAAACAAGAATCATTTGGGTTCAATGATGTATCTGATGGGATTTCAAAAGTGGGGTGAAATCTTCAAAAATGCAAAATGCACAAGAAAGATATCATCCCTAGCAAGGAAGATTGGAGATCATGCCAACACATGCAACTGGGCAGAATTTTTGAGAAAAACTCTCAAAATTTTCATAATAATGTGGGATTCTACGATCAATAGTTCAAGATTTGTCAAAAAATCTAACTGATATAGAATTTTTGAGGATGTCACAGCCCAACCCCGGGCCATAACTCGTGCCGACTAGGCACTGAAGTGCTCAAAAATTCTATCGAGTACTATCAGAAAACTTGATAATCAACTTCAAATGGTCTCCATCTTCGCCAGAAGTTCAAAATTGACTCTAAGATCTCCGATATCACTGGAGGGAAGCTGCGTCGTCCTACAAACGAAAAGACACCATTTTCATATTGCATTATGCATTCATTTTACATTACACTATTGGAGATAGTAATGTTATTTGTATTTATTCATTGCACTATTGAAGGTGGTAATGCTCTTCGTTCTCATTACACTCATATAATTATCGAGCCGTCCATCACGTTACAGTTGGACTATCATTATATTTTTCAGTTGCCCGTGAGGGTTATTTTATTTTCCATTTGCCTTCAGAGGGCCATTTTATTTTTTGATTGGCCCCAGAGGGACGTTTTATTTTTCAGTTGTCCCCAGAGGGTCATTTTATTTTCCAATTTCCCCTATAGAGTTATTTCATTTTTCAGTTGTTCCCAGAGAGCCATTTCATTTCCTAGTTGTCCCGAGAGGGTCATTTCATTTTTCAATTTCCCCCAAAGGACCATTTCATTTCCTAATTTCCCCCAGAGGGTCATTTCATTTCCTAGTTGCCCCTAGAGGGCCATTTCATTTCCCAATTGCCCCTAGAGGGCCATTTTATTTTACCGAGAGGGCCATTGTATATTCATTGCCTAAAGGGCCATTACATATTTCATTGCCGAGAGAATCATTGCATATTTCATTGTTAAGAGGGTCATTCATTGTATTTTCATTGCTGAGAAAGTCATTGCATATTTCATTGCCGAGAGGATCATTGTATATTTCATTGTTAAGAGGGTCATTCATTGTATTTTCATTGCTGAGAAAGTCATTGCATATTTCATTGCCGAGAGGATCATTCATTGCATAATCATCACCAAAAGGGCCATTTCATATTCATCGCTAAGAGGGTTGTTGCATATTTCATTGCCGATAGGGCTATTGCATATTCATCGCTGAGAGGGCCATTGTATATTTCATTGCCGGGAGGGCCATTGCATATCCATTACCGAGAGGGCCGTTGCATATCCATTGTCGAGAGGGTCATTGCATATTTCATTGTCGAAAGGGTCATTTCATCATTCATTACAACCATTCACATAGAATTCGAGGAATCATCTTCATTCGTCTTGTCAATGGACATGCATTTTATTCTATATTGATCATTTTTCGTTCTTCTTACTGATGGACATGCATTCTTATACTACAGTAGATCATTCTTCATTCGTCCTGCTAATAGATGTGCATTCATATCCTATTACTAAATTTTATTTATCTTGTCAAAGGACTCATACCCTGCTTCAGAAATCAAATGAAGTTGTCAACATGCATTGGAAAAGAGGCACTCCTACTACTCCTATTGAAGGTCATATGTTCGGCCAAAATTGGGTTTGTCAAGTTTCTTTGTTACGATCTCTTCCATTGATCATATCCAAAGAAAGGGATAACTGTTGACACCCAATTTTGTCCCAACACTTGTAAAAATTCAAACTTTTTATGTTGAATTTTTAATACTTTAAAATATATTTTTGGATGATTTTAGATTAATTTTCATAATTATTCTTAGTTTTTAGATGTTAGAATTTGAGTCAATTTGTGGTTCAATAAAATTTTCAATTCAATTTTATTTTAATTCAATTCGAATATCCATTTTTAATTCGAATCTGACCTGATTCATTCAAATCTCAACCGTTCAATCCTACGATTGAGATCAAACCATCATTCTTCCCATATATACCAAACACCCCAAACCCTAAAGAGATTTTTTCCCTCTCGTTTTTTCTCTACTAGCCGACCCTCCTTACTCTTCCATCTTCTTGAACTCCATTTCTCTCCACTCCTCACCACCCGCAATGATGACCTCCTCTTCTCTTCTCCTTCTCATCCCCAAAACCTCCATTTCCACTATCCAAACTCTACCTAAATCAGTTTATGAAACAACAACCAAATAACCTCCAAAACATCACCTCAACACTACCATTAAACAACCACAAAAGTCCACCTGAACACACCCAAAAAGGCAGCCCCAAATCACCAAAAACACCACCACATCTCCACCAAAATAGCCCCCAAAAAGCCTTTAAAAACCCATCTCCAAAACAGCCACAAAAAACCCCACGAAATCACCCAAAGTCAGCTACCAAAACAACCTCATTTTGATCTTAAAAAGTACCAAAAACACCTCCATTTTCTCTGACGGATCAGTTCGAAACAACCACCAAACGAACTTGAAAGCAACAAAACTCCAACAAACCACCATGTGTTTGAAAATGCTAAACTTCGATGAGCTCCACTAGTTTTTATTAATTTCTGGTGTAGATTTCTAAATCATTTTTAATTTTTTGTTAATTTTGTTAGTTGCTAGTGTTGAGTTTTATGTTTTTGCTTGAATATTTTTAGTTATGTGGATATTTTATTTAAGAATTTACTTCATTAAATTTACACTGCTTTGGTTCTTTACTGACTTTGTTATTGTGTTTTTATGTTAATTTCGTTTAATATTTGGATAGCCTAAATTGTTTAATCTCTTACTTTTAATGATATCATGTCTAAATTGGTATATATTTTTATTGCTTTCTTTTTTAGTTTTTATGTTTACTGTTGTTATAAGAATCCAATTGCTTTGTTGGATAACTTCTTTTCGTTTCTCAATGTTCCAATAATGAGCAAGATATTTTCCTTTGTTAGAACTTAGAACATTTGTTTTGGATTAATGTTATATTTCTTTAATTATTTATTATTATTTCTTTTGATGTTAATGTCATATTACCTTTATTTAGTATACCTTATCATTAGCATTATTGATTGTTGTTTTGGAGTCCTTGTTGCTTGTAATATTGCTTCGGTTATGCTACAAAGAATTTGGATGAAGTAAAAGATTGAAAAGTATGTTACTTCTTAGCTTTGGTTATGTTAATTAAAGGTTGTGAAGGTGTTAGAAATGTGTTAAAATGAAGGTAAAACGCAAAAATAGAATTGGTTAATGAAATTATGAATTTTGAATTGGTGGTCGAATTGGGAACAAAAATTACATATGACTCTATATTGAATTGTTGTCATGTATTTGTGTTTACTTGTCATCGAAATAGTCTTTAGGGGGTGAAGGAAGTGTTAGAAAACTATTCAAAACTTTACATGAATGCTAGCTTAAATTGGAGTCCCGTTAAAGGTATAATGTTATATTTTAGTGTTGGGTGTTAGGGTGATGTATTGTGGTATTTGGAGTGTATCGGAAGGCTTGAATATGATAGATATGAGTTTGATTCATTACTGCCCTGTTTTTCTAATTACGTCGCAATAGCATTTTATGGCGTTTTGATGTTGTGGTGGTATTGGAAAAGGTTTATTGATGTTATGGGTTGTTGTTG
>JAOTQJ010000102.1:2920444-2931190 GCA_025642045.1 Solanum sejunctum | reverse complement strand
GGGGGGAGGAGGAGGTTGATCAACGTCATCAGTTAAAAGTTTAACTCATTTATGTCATTTTTAGTTAATTCGAACAGTATAAATGAGCCAAATCTTTAACAAATGACATTAATAAGTCTTTTCTCAAAGTTCGATACCATATTTAAGTCTTTTCTCTTTTAAAAAATAATTTAATTAATGATGTCATCAAATCATAATTGACCACGTGTAAAAAATAATTTTGTAAAATCAAAATTTTTTTCAGTTAACTAGTAATAGCATCGATGAGCTTTTTTCTCAAACGAAAAAGAAATAGATAAGTCAAACTTATAACGAATGACATAAACGAGCCTAGTCTCAAAATTCGATAATACATGTGAGCCTTGTATACCCTTTTTTCACAAATAAGAACTCTTCGTTTTTAAACATGAAATTGGAAAAGATAATTTTTCTTATGTTCTATTTGCAAATTATTTCCATAAAAATTCTACCTATGGACCATTCTTTAAATGAAATGAATAAGAGTGTGAAGGTTCTTCAATGGAGCTATAACCTTTTTATAAGAATGACATTAGATATATAATATTGGTTAAATACTTTTAGATACTTGGCCGTAGGATATTTATTTACGCGGATAGACAAATATATACTAGTTAATTAGCTAATATAGTTATCGTTTGAATTAATTATGGCTCTCGATAAACGTCTAGTTGTAATTACAGTTTGAGTTTTGTATAATTATCTCGATTATACAAAAGTTGTGTGTGAATCAAATTGTATAGTGAAATATACAAACGTTATACATGAATTGTATAATGAAATATACGAGCGCTATACAAAAAGTGTGAATTGTATATTGAATTATTCAAATGTATACAAATACTGCATAAATTATATAAACACTGCTATAATTATAGTTACAAAATATTATTATCCAAACTAAAGCTATGAAGCATAATTCAATGTTATATATTTATCATTGTGAAATTTTCTCTATTTAAAATTCTCAAAATGTAACTACATATCTTAGAAGATATCAAATTCTCAATTAGGCCCAAACATCTTATTTTACATTACAAGGGCCATTTTACATTAAGAAAGTCAATTAAGATCGGTTATTTATCCTTCTCCACTTAAATATCAGAATACCATTTAATCAAAGCCCCCAATGAGTTTTGTTTTTTCTTCTTATATGACCTAAACTTATTCCATTAACCTATATTTGAGTTCCTGTAGGAGTTTGTCGAATTTCGATGAATATGTTATTGTTATATAAAAAAATTTAAATAATCTGCTTTATTACTAAGCGCGGACAAGTTGACTAGTAGAAATAAAAATAAGTCCCTGATTCATAATTAAACAACACACATATATTATGATGTAAATTATACAGATAATAACAAAATAATATATGCTTAGTACATACTAATTAATTCTCACTAACACTTAATTTTGTGATAATAGCAGATTTCAACATTTCCTCATTTGAAAACTCCTCAGGAACCCTAATCACAATATCTTGAAGCATCAAATCTTTAACACTGGAAAAACTTGCATGGTAAATCTGAAATTCCATTTCCCTCATCGCGTTCATCAATCGCGTACATGGATAATTCACATCTAAAGATTGAACTCGAATTACACTTTCCGATCCTATAATTTTCACGTCGATTTCCAACTCATTCTGAGCCCTCTTATAGCAGCTAGTCGAAAATAATGCCTTATTGTTTGCCCCATCGGTCACAACGGAAGATGCACTCTGAGAATCGTGTTGTTCCATAACTATATGTTTTTTCTGAGACTCGATTAATTTGGATTCTAAAGTTTCTATTTTAGCTTTAAGTTCATTGATATAAGTGACTGCGTCACCTAGCAATGATGCTTTGTCCATTTTAGACACGTATGGTACTACGCTACGTAGAGCATAGAATCGATGGTTTAATTTTTCTCGCCTTTTTCTCTCCGCCTCCACGTGAATATCAATTGCATTGCTCGAATCAGTCTTCTTTCTCCGTTTTATTGACCGATTGACAACTTTGTTGATCATTAAAGAGTCTTCATTCTCGAATTCAGAATTACCCGATTCAGATAATATATTTCCAATAGTCATTTCTTGCTTGATTTGTATATCTTCTTCTTGATTGGGTGATCCACCTTTTACAACCCTTTGATGATCTCCAAATGTTACTATCGAGACATAATATAATTAAATGATTAGAAGTGTATTTTTTTCCTATAATAAATTTAAACTTTTAAAATGAGATAATGAAACAAAATCAAATTCACAAAATATATCAAAATAGTTAAATATAAATATATATATATATATATACACATTATCAGCTTTTAAATGAAATAATCACGTAATGTCTTACTCGAAATACCTTGATGGATGGCTAGATGAGAAATCATACTCATGTTATTGTAAGATCCAAATAAAGACTAATGAGCTAAAATAGGTTTTCAGTTTTAACATCAACACAAATATTACACTCCTTTTATCTCATTTTCTATGGCATGTTTTGATTTGACATAGTATTTAAAAAATAAAGAAAGACTTTCAAATTAAATTTGTAGTCTAAAATAATTCTTAGATATTTGTGTTGCTATAAATTATTTCATTAAGGGTAAAAAAGATAATTTTAAAATTAATTATTTTTAATTATAGTAAAGTGACATTCTTTACTGTGCAGACTTAAAAGTAAGATCGAGTGCCACAAAAATTGAGTCAAAGGGAATATATACCATGTTCAATGCTACAAACTTAAAAAAGCCTTCATGTATTGGACGATTCAGACACATCACATAGATTAAAAAGAAACAATCAGATAAAACGATCATACAGTTCAACAGAAACGATATCAGAACTCGAAATATATATGTACCTTGATTGATGGGTAGATGAGAAGTCATATTCATGTTATTGTCTGATTCAAATAGAGACTTAATGAATTGAACAAATTCCCAATTTTCTTGAATAACATCAGAGGAACCCAATTCAACAACACCAATAGGTGTAGAAATACACACAATTGTACGTATTCCATGCAAGTTAGCTTCTTTTGCTCTCTCACAATTATAAAGCTGCAATTCATAACAACTAGCTAGCCACACGTGCGTGGCTGAGGCATAAGCTCGTACTACGAGGTCATCCTCAGCCACGAAACATTGTGGCATAGATACCATATAAAACCACTCCAAATCTGTAACGTTGTTATTAGTATTATTATTACTAATAACATCAAAACCAAATTTCTTCTGAAGTTGATGATACTGATCACCACCATGATATGTTTTCGTGGAATCTGTATTTTTAATTCCACGAAAATGGCCGTCGCCCCACGTTAAAATGAGACGACTATTAACGTCCTTGGATGCTTGCCAAAATATGCCATAAACCCACCATTCTTGATGATTGTAGATTATATGTTGAAGGATTTTTTGAAGTGAAATTGGTTGTGAAGGAGATGAAGTAGAACTTAAATTTTCCATTTTTAGCTACTACAATTATTTAATTTTGGGTAAAATTGTCAAGACTTAAATATATGTGCACATCCAAAGAAGTGTCATTATTTTCACGTGGTGTTTCGATTTTATTTTTTTTTTCCCCTTCAATGCACCAACTTTATTCCATTTTGTATATTTCTTTTTCTTTCGATTTGTACTACTAAATCCGTCTCTGTTTAGTTGTCATAGATTTTATTTAATTTTTAAAGTTAAATGATATAAATTTTAATTAATAATATTTTTAAGATGTATTTTTCATAATATATTGATATTAAAAAAAGTTATAGTTAGTAATATTTTTTGTATAGCTTTTGAATATCTAAATTTTTATTTTCTAAAATTTATTTTAAAATATTAAATTAGTTTAATCTTATTCAGCTTTAAAAATTATTTGACTTTTGAAAAAATACATAACAATTGAAAAGAGATGGAGAGAGTATATAATTTGATCAGACACAATTTTAATTTTAAAACAATAAAAAGATATTAAACTTGCTAGCTTAAATATATATATTACTAGTTTGTTATAATATATTTATGACTAATAATGGTTTTGAAATTTGGTGAAATGAGAATTTTAACCTTAAATGGTTTTTAAATTTTAAGAAAATAATGTTTCTTTTTATTATTTTTTTTGTTTTATTATTATTACTTTTTACATGGTGGGAGTAATTTAACACAAAAAATGTGTAACATTCCATGGAATGATGAAAATATTTCTAGATTTGACCTTACATGTAACTTATCTTTCCATGCTCTATTTGCAAATTCGAGATCGAATTTACGATCAGTGCGAAAAATCGAGTCAAAAAATGGTCTCGACTCGATAAAAACTTGAAAAAACGAGAATTATTTTTCTCCAAAAATTTCAGGAACAATGAGGAATCTCCATCCTCTCCTCAATGTGGAGGGAATGCGGAAGCACACTTAGTGTTTTAAAAATTTGACAAAAAACTATTTTCGCGAGAAGTGCTAAATAACACTAGTGCACATCGTGCATTAAGAGTAAATATGGGCCAGTTTTCGTTTTTTAAGTGGAGGGGTGTTTACAACTTTTTCACACCCCATATCCTAAAATTAAGTCAGTTTTAAGACGATTTAAGTTCAGAAAACATTTGTTTCATTCATTCATTAGTTCAAAACAAAAAAACCTCCCTAGAAACTTCAAGCGTAAGATCAAGAGCGGGTAGAACCTTCAAGAGAATTTTTTCAATTCTTCAAGAATCCACTCTCAGGTATGTAAGGCCACCCAAAAATAATTATTTTGCTAATATTTGCAGATATTGAAACTAGTTTTCACCCATGAACTTTTAAGTATCAAAATTTACTGTAAATCTTGTAAGTGTGTTAAATTCCATGATAATTTCATATATTCTTGATGGAGTTTTATGAAACCTTGGTCTTATTGGTATCCAATTTGAGATTTGTTATTATGTTTATGTACATTTATGATCAAGGTTTATGTTTATTTAGTTTTCTTGAATTAATCAAGAAAAGAAAAGACTAGTTTGAGCGTCTTTTAAGCTAAGTTCAAGAATGTGATTTAAATATTTACCCTTGCATATTAGCCAAGGAATCTACCATATTTTGGGATCACTGAGTTGATTCTAATTATCAGTAAGTTAAAGATTTCAGTGAGAAAGCCAAGAAAAGTTAAAGCTGGGCTAATTCCCCGAAAGATAAGATTTCAAGAATTCATTCTTTAAAAGTTATGAGCTATATAAGATATTTTGCGAGTAGTATTGAGCATCAATATGGGTGATAGTAGAATAAATTATTCAAACTCATAAACTATGTAGCCAACATAGGATAGGATTGTACCACAGTACCTTCCTCATTAGTCACTCAGATGGCCTAGTTTTGGGATGGATTCATTCCCCTAGTATTCATCCCCTACCCAGGCAAAGTACGGAACAACTTTGGCAGCGTGGACAAGATGATGTATCACCACAAAGCTCATAGTGGTGATTGTCGGTTAGCGAAACTCTCCAAGCTAAGAAATTATGATTTACTTATTAGTTTTCAGCGTGTTATTTTCAGCATGTTATTTTCAGCATACCAGTCTTTATGATTTATGCTATTTAATTATAAATCATGTTTATATCTTTTGAGAAGCATTATATATATCATTTTACTGTTTTAGCTATCTTACATACCGTACATTCCACGTACTGGCGTCCTTAGGATCTACATCATTTTATGATGCAGATGCAGGTGACTAAGTTCCTCAGCAGACGCTTCGTTGAGAACTTGCTAGCTTCCAGACAGTGGTGAGGCCTCTTTCCAGTTCGAGGCTCTTTAGTTCATGTCATGTTATGTCATTTCAGTTTATTTCGGTTCTATCTACTTGGGCCCTCTCTCAGTAGTCCTTTCAGACAATTTAGTAGAGGTTCCATAGACTGTATGATAAGTATTTCAGTTTTCAGTTATTTAAACATTGCTTTAAATGCTTTCTTATTTAGTTATGCAGACAATTTAGCTTATCAGTTGTTTTTATGCCTTTTCCATCATTATTAAGTCTTCCGCTGAGTAAGTAGTCAGGACAAGTGGTTCGCTTAGGACCAGAAATGATTTTCGAGTGCCGACCATATCTAGGGTGTAGACTCGGAGCGTGACAAAAGATCACATTTTTATATTTGATTTATTTTTTATTTTTGAATTTGTTATTTTATTTTTAATAATATAAGAAACAATCACATTTCTAATCCGTGATAGAGCCAAATGAGGAATCTTTTAGCAATAATTGATTTCATACATATATTATAGTAGACCTTTTAAACAAAAACGAAAGGTACGCAAGTGCCTTGACTAAATTGTTTATTTGTCTTGTACATTTACTTTTACTGGTGCGTCTATTTGAAAAGGACAATATTTGATGTCTTACTTTTATTTTTTATAAATATTTAAATTTTTATGATACAGTTTTGATAAGTTAATTGGATATATATGATAAATGAGTTAATTAAGAAGATAGAATCATTATTTTATTTATGTAAAATTTGTTAGTAAGAATTCAGATTTTGTCGACTTTTTAATACAACAACATTACAATTGTTGAAGAAGGTCTTAGATCTAACTCACACCCCAAAAGCTATGGGTTCTGCTCTGATACCATGTTGAAGAAGGTCTTAGGTCTAACTCACACCCCAAAAGCTAGCTCAAAGGAGGAGGATTACCTAAGCCTTATAAGAAGTTCACTCATCCCATTAACCATTAATGTGGGACTTTGTGTCTCAACAAAAATGTTGAATCAGAAATAATAAAATGAAAAAGAAAAAAGACAAACTTATAATTAAGAACTTCTTTGTCATTTATTTCTCGAGAGGTTATTTTTATGTAATTACGATATTATTTGTATGCTTAAATTATTTTGATAATTAAAATTTTATCATGCTAATGCGTGCATTTTACTTGCTCGGTCCATTTAAAATTATTATGTTCTCTCTTTTCTTTTTCCATGAATTGTCTCGTCCAAATCCAATGTTTGTCATCTAATGCATGCATTTTCACTTTGCTTTAATTACAAGTATAAATCCTCCATTTTTTGAGATTTAACAACTTGATGATAATTAATTAAGTTGCTAATAAAGTAGGCCATGCTGAATTATTCCTAATTAATCCACTCAATCTGTAATAGGATTCTTGTCGATTTGGGATGTGTTTTATTCAATTAATTAATTCTCTCACTTTTTTTTTACATGACCAATAAGTATATACCAAGAATTTACTTGTTTTAAAATTATTAAATAACGTGTAAATAGTCCTTCTAGAAGAAGAAAAAAATGGTACTCTACCTTCAGAAAATGATCAAAACAGTCGTCAATGTATAGCTGATACATTATTTTGGTTGTTAATATATCTTACTTGATTGAAATGGTCTTTAAAATATGATAAATGTGTTCATTTTTATTTTTATGGCAATTAGGCGGATTAGATTAAATTTGAGCGGGTGATAATGGGTCAAGACAACAAACGGATCAAGACTCAACTCAACTCAACTCAAATTTACTTAGATCAAATTGGTTGGGTCAAAAAGGGTTAAGTAATGGGTTATAGAGCGGGTTAAGACTCATACTGACCCAACTTTTACTAAGTTTTACTTATTTTATTTGTTCTTTTTTAATATTTTAGTGTTTAATTAAATTATATTTTTTATTCTTGCTAATAAAATATATCAAATTAAAAATATTCTGACAAGATGTCTTTTGAGTCAATTCAGGTTGCATATTAACCCAATTTTAAATGGACTGAAATAGGTTGGGTTGAGCTGCGTTGAGTTAATAAATGGGCGAGTCAAACTTCAACGGATTGGACAGATTTGGTTTAATTTTGTCACATCTAATATCACTTAATTGAAATGGTCCTTAATCTATTACAATAAGTATTCATTTTGATCCTTTACCCTAAATCTAACAAATTTTATCCCCAAAAAGTTAAAAATTTTAGTTGTGGACCCGATGGACTTACAAAATCCACGATTGTTGGGTTTTTTTTTTACTCTAAAGAAAAACTTTATGAAATTTAACATCATTATCTATATTTTTTAAAAACAAAATAAACTATTTTGTCTTGGTTAAAATATAAATTTTATTAGGTTAGTAAAATAATATTTTAGGATATAAGAAAATAATAATATTTGTTGGAGAAAAAAGAGAAAATGGTATTAGATTTTATGGAGTTCTTTCTTTGGAGCTAACAAAGAAGACAATAATGCTGGATTTTGTTAGCCATGTAGGATCTATAGTTAAATTTAATACTTTTTTATATATATAAATTTGTTAGGTTTAGGATAAATGATCAAAATGAATAGCTTTTTTTATACATTAAATACTATTTTAATCTAGTGAAATATATTAAGAACCAAAATAAACACATTTCTCATATAGTAAGGACTATTTCAATCAAGTAAAATACTTTCTCCGTTCATTTTTACTTGTCCCCTATTGACTTGATATAGGGATTAAGAAGTAGTAAATGATAAGATAATTTTATCAAATTACCCTTTGAATATATTAAATACAAATGTAATAGAAAAATGACTATAATTAATGATAAGGGTAAATTATGAACTAAGTGTAAAAAATAGTCTCTTAATTTCATAAAGTGGATAAGTATTGATGGACATCTTAAAATAATATAGGAGATAAGTAAATATGGATGAAAAGAATATATTAAGCTGCAATAATGGGGACAAATTAAATTCTATTTTCTCTGACTAAAGAATATGATATCTTAATCATTCAATTAGCAAGAGGACAATTGAGAATGTGATTTACAAATCGTTAGCATCCAACTCACATAGGACCATCATGTTTTGAATATTGATTTCAAACCATGTTAAATAATTTGACAGAATCTTCATGTGTTTAGCTTATTGAAAAAAATATATGTTAGAAATATAAGAAGACGCATTAAAAATAGAGAAATTTTTATATATAGTCATTCAAAAATATCATAATTATACTATGTAATTACAGTTTAGAAAATTGCATTACGTAACTATAGTTGTAGCAGTGTTTGAATATATTCACGCAACATTTGTATACATTTGTATAGTTCACCATACAATTTAGAATTTTTATATATTGTTTGTATATTTTGCTATACAATTTGAGTACAACGTCTGTATAATTCACTATAAAACAGTGTTTGTATATTTTGCTATAAAATTTGATTCTCACACAATTTTTGTATAATCATGCATGATAACTATAATTACAATTAGATATTTGTCGCAAGTCGTAACAAATTCAAACTATAGTTATGTTAACTAATATATATTATATTAAAAGTGTGAAGGCCCTTAAAAATATTGTTTGAATTTTTTGTCCTTCATTAAAGTATTCTTCTTTAGACAAAATCACTTTTACACTATTTTGCTTAATTTATTATTTAATATTTTATTTATTTCGTTTCCAGATTCACTTCTGGATTAGAATTTCTTTATATTTAGAAATCTCTTTTAGTTTAGAACTATTCTATGTAAATAATTACCAAAACTTTTGATTATTTAATATTTTGTTAATAAAAGTATGTAATATAACAAATTTAAAAAGAAAAAATTAGTAAAATTATATTAGAAACATTTAACTACTCCTTTTAGATATTTAGTCAATTAATTATTAACTTCTAATTATTCAACTCTAATTTATTATTTTATGTATCCAAAAACTTTAACATATATATATATATATATATATATATATATATATATATATTATAAGCAATTGAATAAGTTTCTTATCTTTGATATACCACAATAGACTAAATTATTGTATCCAACTAATGATATTTATTTAATTTTTATTTATATAAATATTATATTTATTTAATGACAAGTGCTATTTGTATATAATTTTTTAATTGACATAGTTCATATGTGCAAAGCACGTATGCTTTTTGTTAGGTAGTGGAGCCTGATAATATATTTAGCAGCTGTCGCAGTTCAACCTTAGGTGCTATTGTTTATTCTCCGTGTATACTTGTATTCTGTGTAATTGTAAATATTCGGATATCATTAATATATATAGCTCTATCGCTGTGGAGGTTACCCAATTAATTTTGGGGTTTACCGCGAAAAAAAATACTTTCTCTCTCTACAGAAATATTCTCTGCCTTCTCTCTAATTTCTCTCTAAAAGAAGAACTCTTGTTCTTCAATCTTCATCTTCTTTTTCTCTTTGCAGATTGCAGAAACGTGATTTTCTAACACTTTTCACTAGTTAACTAATATATATTTACTTATCCGCAAAATTTTTATTATAATTAAGTGATAAAGTGTATTTTTTTTCTAACATCTTTTTTTGCTTTAAAATGAGATTATAAAGGTCATATGATTCAATTTCAACACCATGTTATTAGTTGCAAAAATCACCATGTTCTTTAATTTGTTTGCCCACTATGTGGACATATAAATTCATTGAATTTGCACTTTTTCTATTTGTACATATAATTTGTTGCATTATATGCAACAGTGTACCCACACCATGGATATATAACATGCATGTGAATACGATTCATCGTTAAATTCTTTTGAATTTATTGAACTCGAGTCGTTATATTCATTACTAAATTTATTAAATAAATTAAATTTAATCAATATTTTTTTATCAGAGATTAAATTGATCATCTAAAAAAATTAGGTCGATAATTAAGATATTCTATGAAAAAATCAAACAACCTTTTTTCAACCATTTCCATCAATCTCGGATGGAGCCAAAGATTGACTATTTTTTGGCCTTGGAGTATGATGGAATAAAGC
>JAOTQJ010000102.1:2873449-2898930 GCA_025642045.1 Solanum sejunctum | reverse complement strand
TGATGGAATAAAGCAAAATGACTCTTTAAACTGTCTACACTTCTTACAATTGTGAAGCAGCAGTTAGTTAATGCAACTTTCGACACTCATCATGGGTCATTCGAAAATAATTGCCCTATGTTTAAAAATATAGGGGTCAGGCTACATACGTTCGAGTCTCTTTACCTTGCAATATGCAAGAATTTTAAGACATTGAGATAATGTTATTGTTGATGAATTTTTTGGTATGAATAGTAATAATTTCTGTTTTGTTTAATTTTGTCATTGACTCGAGGTGAAGATGCTGCAGTGATTTAATACTTGTATTATTAATTATTAATTGATTAGTTATGACATATGGTTTTGTGACCTGGAAATCATGAAATTCCCAAAGCTACTTTTTTGACTTTATGTTTCTTTTTTCTATGCATTTTCACATTGTTTTTCTAACCACTTTTCACTTGGACAAACTATGGCTTAATTTTTGCAAGCTGTGACTAGCTATTGCCTCTAGCTATTTGTCCTCTACTCTTTTTGAAAACAAATTGTGATTCTCTCCTTCGAGATCTCGGAGTTAACTTCACACTCTAAAAGTTTGCTTAAAGAAAGAAAGATGATTCAAACTTTATTACTAGGAATTTAGGTTTCATGTTTAATACATGCACATTCGTGGATCCCGTATGATTCGGGGGTTATTTACATCGAATCCAATGGGCTTGGTTTTGACGTCATGTCAAATTTAGCTCTTGTTCGATTCTTATAATGGATCATGGTTCTCATTTCGATCAGATGTGGAATCATTCTCATCACCTCCTATTCAGGGTTTTATTGTCCTGTCTAATACATGCACATTCATGGGCCTTGCATGATTCGAGGGTCTACATCGGATCCAATGGGATTGTTTCCGACATCATGTGAAATTAGCTTTTCGAATTAATTTATACCTCAAAGTTAGCTTAAAAAAGAGAATTGTCCGATTCTTATAAAGAGTCATGATTCTCATTCCGATCCAATACAGGATCATTCTCATCACCCCCTATTCAGGGTTCTATTGTTATTTTTGTCTAATACATGCACATTCATGGACTCCTCGTGATGTGAGGGTCTACACCGAACCCAATGGACTTAAATCTAGCTTCATGTCAAATTAGCTCCTATCCGATTCTTGTAAGGAGTCATGGTTCTCATTCTGACATGATATGGGATCATTCACATCTAATTTCAAAAAGTTGTTTCTTGAATACTCCATGAATATGCATATAGAGTGTTACTATCATCACTTTAATTTAGCATTTTTATTTTAAAATTTAAGATAATGAATGACAGAATGAGAAACATTAAATATAGCTGTATTAATGAATTGAGAAAGCACAATAATCAACATTTGATTAGTTTGGACTCTTCTAATCATTCTGGGAATAATTGATATAATAAAGGTGCATGGGGACTTTGGGAGTAGTTGAAAAGTTGAAATAAGTAATACTTAGTGCTACTCCTTTTTGTGCACACATTTCAATTACAACATACTTTATATAAAATCATATAATATAATGTTTTTTGAGTAATAAGATAGAGAAGATTCTCTTTTGCATTATCAAACAAATGAGAATATAATTTAGAAACAAAGCAAACTTAACGTTCTATCGGTTTTCATCTTGTTATAAAATTAGTTATGAGTCTGGTATTTTTTCTACATCTCACCCGCATAATATAACATTTTACTCTTTGAAGGATTTCTATATTAGAGATCTTAAATTTGAAATTTCTTATTACGAAAGCAAAGAGTTTACCTTCTGAATCAAGCTTGTTGTATTAGACTTGCTTAGTGCAAATTATTTCTTCTATATGGTTTGTGAGTTATTGCATAAAAGTGTGAAGTTTATCCTATGCGTATTCAAAAGATTGAGGGTGGGCATTTTCCTTGTCACTGAAACAAACAAACAAAAGATGCGCTCCTTTTTAAAATTTTATCCATTCCTATGATTCATATTTGAGATTTATAACTAAAAGTAAACTAATCTTATTCATTAGATTACAACGAAGGGATCTTATTCATTAAATCACGACCTTATTACAAAGACATTTATGACTTGATATTTCATTTTTCTATTTCTCACTCGCACTACATACGATTTATTGAAAAAGGAAATACTCCACCTTTCGAGATGATCCAAGATTTAGGCTTAAAACTTTCACGTTGAAAGTCTCAAATTCAAAATCCTTTACCTTCAAAAACAAGAAATTCACCTTTTGAATTGACTTGCTTTCTCTTAAATTATATCCATTCACATGATTTACAATTGAGATTTATAATTATGAGGAGAAAAAAATCTGATTCATTAAATTACAATCCTTGATAATTGCAGGATGCATGGTATATAAACATATGCATCTAGAAAGACCGTGAGGATGAGGGGATATGGGAGGGACTACAGTACCACAAGGGGATACATCAAAACCTTCTTTGTTGAAAAACTATATTATATCCAAGAATAATATTCTTTCTTTTGTATAGAGAATAAATGTTAAATTCCCTTAATTTCTATGTATAAAATATGCTTTAGCATAAGCACATTTAAGTGAATTCAGTATTCATGTAACATAATGGACCTAAAGTTCTGAAAGTGGAGGATGGTCATCAATTAAATCCATAATAGATATAGAATTGGAAATGAGACAAGTTATACTACACAACAAAGATAACTCTGTTGATCGGAAATAAACCATAGCAAATTATCAATTGCTAACAACAAATCCAAGTACGATAGTTTTGATAAGAAAATCCAAGCAACAAGAAGTCTGCAGCAATAGGAATTCAGCATCTACTTGATCTTCTTCTTAGGCCTCAACTGCAATGTCAAAACCAATTCATTGTCAGCTGAATGAAAGTGTCGACTAATCGAGGTAATAGAGTGAAATTCCAAGCATTTGATGAGATTCACCTGGTTGCTGTGTCCACATTTCTTCTTGCGGCAGTTGACAGCACGAGGATGCAACCGAGCATAGCACCTTTAGATTTTTTTCGAAGGCATGCATTAGAAACAACTATTGGACGAGAAAGAAGAATAAGGAAAGCATGATGACAATACAATATTATTAGCCAACAGTCGGATGAAAATAACTGACATAAATTTAGATATTAGCCTGTTAAAAGAGAAAAGAATTTGTCTTGCTAGTGTCCATATACAAGCAGAGTCACTAGATTTGGTTCAGTGAATTTTTCTTCCACTTTGAACAATGAGGAGCAACCGAACATCATTTTTGAAATGTTTGAAAAGGTGTGATACTAAAATTTTGGAAACCTTGTAAACAAAATACTAAAACTTTAGTCCCACAATCATTGATATTCAGCAATTCATCAACTGTGCGTGTAATAAAGCAACTTGGATGCAAAATGACAACAATCGAAACCCATGAAAATGCTACAATGAGAAGAACAAAATAAAAATACAATCTTCACCCAAATAAAATGGTACAGAGTATCCAGGATAATAGTAACACCAACTGCCGCCGGAATATCTCGAGTGACAAAGGGTAGCGGATTAGTGGCTGAGGTCACAAGTTCAACCCCAGCACCATGCAAAGCAAAGCTTGGTATTTGAGTGGCATAGGGTAAGGAGCGGTCCCATTATCCACCAAGTTAAAAAGGCTGTGGTTAGTCCAAAGGATAGGCCACAGACGGATTTCACAATTAACCCCGCACCCCCCCAAAAAAAAACACCAACTAAACATAGTATGTCTGCAATTGCGAGACAAGTTTAATGTTTATGAAATCATTTGAACACGACAAACTTTAGAGATGAAAAATTATGTTGCTAGTGTAGAGCAAAGCACAGAGATCTAAAGACGAAAATTAACATCAAGAATTTTGAAAGAAAATAGTTTCTAACACTATGGGGTGGCGGCTTGATGCTGATGAGCATAGAGACTATGGGACGGTGGTGTAGCGAGAAGAAGAAAGTGTCAGGAGGAGGTTGTCGAAGAAAAAATAAAAGGAAAGAAAGAGACGAGCTAGGTCAAGGGTTAGTGGAAGTAGAGACAAAGAAAGGATTGTATAGGAATGGGACTCAAATGTTGGAAATTAAAGTCCACACATATGGGATGCTTTAAAAGCTCATTACGGTAAATATAGCAATTTTAGTTATTACTATTGACCCTAATTTATTTGATAGTACACCTACAAGTACGACTTAAAGATATAGAAGAGACAAAACTTCCAAATTTTCCATGTTCTCTCCTCACACAATAAATTGAGTTTGGAGCGTGACATAAGGGGTTACTCCAATTTACCATGACAACCAGCATGAACAAGTAATTTCATCCATGCTTCATCCTAAATCATTTGCTTCCACTACATGAATAACCTAAAGTACTCTTTACTCTCCTACTTTACATAGATTAATGTGTCAATGATTCTTTCATTGGTAACAAAGCTATCGACTTATGTCACATAAGCAAATGACATAAGATCATTATAGGGTGAGAATTCTATCTCATACATCTCATACTATATAGGTTTACTTATATAGATTAAACCCAGGTTATGTATTTTACCCTAATAGGCTTGTAAAAGCAAACCTTATAGGTGAATTCTAATATCCAACATCCATTCACATATAATGGGAGTGCTCATCTGTAATGAAAGACATATTCTCATCTGATCCCACAATCAATCGTAAGGGAAAGTAGTTCACGGCACCAGAATGTTGTGCGAGCTAAAACATTATACATCTGTATATAGCCTCTCATTGAGTGCAACCCTACACGTTGATCATAAATTATGCAACAACTCAAATCATATGAATAACATTTTAATATAATTTCAAAATTCCATGTGTTAATACAGCTTGTATTCACAATTATATCTCAAAAGTTATAACTGGAGCACTAGCGAACAAATTCCTGAGATTCTATAAATGATCCTCCTCCTCTCAAGATCATCTTAACATTAAATGTTTTACATGCTATGACAGACCAAATCTGTGTTCAGAGTCTTCTGTAAACATACTGAGCTAACTTCAAACTACGTCTCAAATATTTGATTTGAATCACTAAGTGTACAAATTGTGAGCCATCATAAAGGCTCTGGCCTATCAGAAGAACATATTGAGGAAGGGGAAGTATCCAAATTGAAGTTCAACTTGGTCAATAAAAGCAGAAAATAAAGGACATTTAGAAACAACTGTAATAGTATTTGATTTCAAGGGTAGAATCTCTAGAACATGTTTAATATAAAGAAATACTCTTCCATTATTAATTAAGTGATTTACTTCTTTCCCTTGGGTTTTAATGACTCGTATTTAAATTCAAGAGCTAGAAACCTGAGAATCTTCTTATATTTAATTGCCAAGGATAACATCTAAAGGCATATCCAACCACATAATGGAGCACAATTTCTTTTTCTGGGGGTGGGGTGGGGACAACGCCATGGAACGAATATTTGTATATCTAATGTTTAATCAACTTCTGTTATGAGAAATACTTTTACAACATGTTTTTCTGTCCCTTCTTCAACATGTTTTCTGTCCCTTCTTCTCCTAAAGGCAAATGTCCAAGATAACATGTGAACATACAACCATCTTACTCAAGTAATAACTCCTTTAATCCCACAAAATGTCCTCTCAACAATCCTTACACTGCTAAGCGGAATCCCAATCTAGGAGTTTCAAATGATGGTTTATGATATTAAAACTGCATGTCAGATTCCCCATATACCACAAGTGCAAAATATTAGCACTAATATCTTCATAAGCCCCACACACACACCCAAGAAAAAAGGCAACTTATAATTTTATCATGGAACCTACTTGCGGCATATCATCTTCTCCTGATTGTATTTCCTAGCCAAAGCCATCAAAGATGGCTCAATGATTCCACCACGAAGCCTCAGCACCAGATGTAAAGTTGATTCTGCATTTATTAAATACAAAAATAAATAATCATTAACTTTCACTTCAATTAAGGTGCGATAACTATTAAATACAAAAATGGCAAAATAACCTAAGAGAATATTGAAACTTAATAAGTAAATTCTGTAATCTAAACCTCTCTGTAGATTTCAACTCAACCAGCTTATACTCATATTCATGGAGGCGGCAAAAAATTACACTGATTATACACAGCCAAAACTATCATGTATGTAAATATAGTACATGTCGAACCACCTTTTGCTTTTTAATGTGTTTAATTCTTCATATTTTGAACCAGCTGAATGGAAAAAAAATCATATTTTCAGCTAACAGAATACAATTAGTAGTTTTTATTCTTTATTTCAGTTAATTTAAATTTTACAATTCTATTAATTGAACATTAAATATGCTTAGCAACAACTAACCTTTCTGGATGTTGTAATCGGCCAAGGTGCGGCCATCCTCTAGCTGCTTACCAGCAAAAATCAGTCTTTGCTGGTCCGGTGGAATTCCTGAAGCACAGAAAAACACAGAAACACAAACTTAACACAAAAACAATCATAAAATTTAGCAAATGAAGAAGCTTTATACATTTAAAAATAGGATTTTCAGTACCTTCCTTGTCCTGGATCTTGGCCTTAACATTGTCGATTGTATCACTGGATTCAACTTCCAGAGTAATGGTTTTACCGGTAAGAGTTTTCACGAATATCTGCATTTTCGCCTTCTTCCTTGAGACTTAACGCATCTACACAAATATTTATATGTAGGGTTTAGTGGTGACTGGGCTTTTGGGCCAAATTATGAGGACCCAAGATGATGGAACATTTACACAAATAGCCACATAGCCGGACAATTTATCGTTTGCTTTTAGCTTGGTAATTTGGTTTAAGTGATTACATAGACGATTATTTAGATTAATTTCTTTAATGATAATTAGTTTATATGTTGTGTTTCGTGTAAAGGGATGTTTTTTAAAAAAAAAAATGTTAGGAAAAAATCAATTTATACCCAAAGGGAATATTGAAAGAGGCAAATTAGTTAGGTTATAATTGTTTTACATTACAACAACAACATATTCATATTCAGTAAAATCCCTGTAGATTGTCATTACAATAGAGGTATAATTATTTTACATTAATGATAATAAATTAAATTAATCATTACAAAATAATAAGAGATTAATTACAGTAGATGGTCATTCGGTCAAAGCAATTATAAAAAAAACATGATCATAGTTAGTATATATTTCATATATAATCAAAATATATTTAATATATACTTTCTTTGACTTTTGACAAACTATATCATAGTGATTGTATATTTTTTATTATTTTTGACTTCTTTTAAAAATCTAAATAAAATATAGTTAGTTAAGTCACAAATAAACAATGAAATTAATATACATCTCGAAAACAATCATAGATTGGTAAAAAACGTAAATAAAGTATATAGTTATCACGACACATGATATTCTCCAAATAGCCTTCAAACAAAGTGAGGTGCTATAAATAATTGGGGAATCAAAAGATATAATATCAACTCTAATTCTAATTTTGTGTACAAGTACAAGATTTCAATAATCAGTTGAGAAAATTTCAAACTTTCACTACAAATTATAATGTGATTATGTAATTTCAAACCAAAAACATTATATATACTTGAAAAATGTAGAAAGATGCAGTCAAACTTTGAGATCTACAAATTGACCAAGAGGAGAAAGAAATTTACAGACAAGTACCAAGGTGATGAGAATAATATTAAGCATAGGGGTTAGGTTGGAAACAGTCACTTTATGTTTCTAAACATAGGGATTAGGCTGTATACATTCGACTCTCCTTCATCCTGCAATGAGCGAAAGCTTTTTGAGGTACTGGGTATGTTGTTGTTGTTGGTGCACTAGTACACAAATTGTAGCCAAAGTGTCTTCAATCACCAATTAAAAAAGGACAAATCTATTACTTTTAGTACAATGAGGATATGCTATTGGTCCTTTGCTTGTTCATTTATAAACAAGAGAAATATGAGCCAAGTTTTATTATTAGAGGAAATAAGACAAGACTTAGCCAAGCAAAAACTAAGAGATCTTTCTACAAAGGCCATTTTCTATTGTATTTGGGACAATGCTTTTTCAAATTGACTCCATTTTTGCTCCAATTGACATTCTCACTAATCCTGGAGAAATCCCAGCCAACTCCTCCTCTTGATTGTTCATTTCCCTACTCGTGCTATTGCCAGAACAGGACATGAGCGTCTCGTAATAGCCCAGACTCACTGCAATCAGTCCAAATTGACTAGAATTCTGCAGGATATTCATGTCAACTCGCACAAGATTCTGCCATAGCCATAGTCTTTATTGGCTACGGACTTGAGAAATGTTGAAGCCAAAAGATGGTAAACACGAATTTGAAAAAAAAAAATCTTCTATCACTCATAAGAATAAATTATAAAATAACTCTAAAATAACTCTTAACCTCACACTTTTCTAACACTCTTTTTGGTATTTTTGTGGTGTGTTTTTGGAGGAGCTCAGCAGTTACTTTTATAGGAGAAATTATACCTATAGATATTATTGGTGATATCACAAAGGGTATAATATTCAACAATGACAGGTTCAAAAATAGTGACTGGTGTTCAACAATGATAGGCTAGAATTCTTCAAGAAGGGCATGGTCTGGATGGTTTTCTAAGCCTGGGTAAATGACTTTGAACCCAAGATTGGTCATTCTAGTAGCAAAGACAAGAGCTCGATTACTGTGCTCTTTCATTCTTAGGCTTAAGTGAGGAAGTCTCTCTGAAAGTTCAAACGCCATCTTGGCATTCATGGTTGGGCCTAATAGCATAAATGACCCTTGACGAAGATCCATCATGGAGTTGATCAGGCTTGCCGGTCCACAAACAGCACCTGCGTGCGAAGATCAAACATAGGATGTTAAATCGATCAACGAGTTTAAGTTATATATATACTTCATCCACTTTAAAATTATATGGTTACATGTTGTAACATGAAATATGTCTTCTTTTTCTTTAAGAAAATCCCTATATCTATAATTGTGTCAATATATGTGTCATAGCCTTCCTATTTTAAGCGCATAAATTAAATAGAAATTAACATTATATATGGTATAAACAATACATAAATAAACACTTTAAAGTTCAAGAACTTGTACAATCGATACCACAAAGATAGTCAACTCTCTTATCAAAGAAATAAAGAAAGGGGGCAATAATTTGGCACCAAATATCCGGAGGTGCGGAAAGTGCAGCTATGAGAAATTAAAAAATTGTCATTTTTTATGATAGTTCGTGGAGATTTTTACAGAAAGACTCCTTGATTCTAGCAAACATATCACAATTATAAATATCTGGGAGCATACCGATGGAATAAACGAAATACGAATAATCAATGTAATATGGTTATTTGGTGTTTAATGCTAATCAAACAATAGATCAACGTCTATTATGACCATCTAGACCTTCCAACTTGATACAAATGTGACTCGTGAATACTTCAACCATGAAAATGCACTTTTAGACACCCTTTATAAGGTGCAACATCTTGAATGTATATTCTCAAAGTGATGTATTTACATAAACAGTATAAGTAAAGTCAAAATATTTAGATATACATTTTCAAAGTTGAGGTCGACTATATGCCGTCAATCTATAGTTTTAATTTTTACACTATCAATATATAATTGTTTTATAGTACCAACTTAAAATTTGACTTAGTGATACCTGCAATTACATCAGCACCGCCGCTTATATATTTTGAAATGCTATGAACTACGAAGTCGGCGCCCAATCTCGCCGGAGACAACACCATCGGAGCAAATGTGTTATCCACCACCACAACTACTCCCTGATCGTGCGCTATCCTGCACAACGCCGGAATATCGGAAACCATCAATGTCGGATTAGAAATTGACTCAAAGTACAACACCTTCGTTCTCCCTTCCTCAATTGCTTCCTTGACCAAATTCAAATCCTTAATATCCACAAACGACGTCGTTATATTACATGCCTTTGGCAAAAAATGCGAGAGCAGAGCATATGTCCCGCCGTACAACGAACGCGAAGCCACTATGTGATCGCCGGAGCTGCAAAGCTGGAGCAGCACCGATGAGATCGCCGACATACACAACGACGTGCAGTAAGCAGCCTCCGTTTCCTCGAAAGCCGCCACGAGGCGGCTCAATTTGAGGACGGTTGGATTGAAGTGACGGCTATAGATGAAGAAATCGCGGTCAGGTCCGAGTTCGCCGGCAAACATGCGGCTTAAATTCTCCGGCTCCGTCACGGTGAAGGTGATGGAGGCTTCGATGGACATGTTAACGCCGCCGTGCTCGCCGAATTGATGCCCGACATTTGCTAACGCCGCCGCGGGATCCTCCGGTATGAGGTGGTGCTTCGTCGGTATTTCAGCCGCGATGAAGTCGTTAGCCGGTCTCTGCATGTCTAAAACGACGACGTTTTGGTCTAAGTTACCAGCCATAAGTATAAGGTGAAGTCACTTGATTTTGCTGAAAGATAAAAGGCGATTGTTTCCCGCTAAAAAATTGAATAATTGCATGGGACAAGAAGGCATTATATAGGAACGTTTTTATAATTTTTCGCAGTATTTATTTATGTTTATATAATTTGCTATAAAATTTATAATTTTTATATAATATTTGTATATTTTGCTTATATAATTCGTGTATATCATTTGTAGAATTTGTTATATAATTTAAAGTATTTGTAAATTTTGCTATATAATTTGATTTATGCACAATTTTTGTATAATTGTACATAACGCTTGTATAAATCGTGCGAATTATACAAAACTCAAACTATAATTATAACTAGACATTTGTCATAAACCATAATTAGTTCAAACTATAACTATATGAACTAATTAACTAGTATATATTTATTTATCCTCATAATTTTTTCAATATAATTCTCACATGTAGTTTATGGTAGATTGCATGATAGTTTGGTCCCCACAATTAGAATTTGCATAGTTAATATAAATAATGTTTATTATTCAACTAAACTTGCAAAGAATTTTCTTTTCCTAAATCAATTCTCATGTTACAATAGGTTGGAAAAGAACTAACTCTATGACAACAAATTTAATTAATGAACATTCAGTCATTAAATTGTTGCATTAATATGTTATTTCTTTAATTTATTATATATTGTACTCTCTAATTTTTATTTTGTATCAAACTATTTATTTATTAATCAATCAACATCTTTCTATATTCATAAGCTATTTGACTTTAAACTTCTTGTTTTATGTTTAATGATATGTTATAGATTTACATTTAAGATCATAAATTCAAAAATTTTCAATTGTTTTATTCAATTAGTGATGGATAAAATTTTAAAATTAAACGTTAAAATTTTTTATATGAAATGACATACTTACCATATCTTTTTCAATGTGTGCAAAAATTTTGATCGCATAGCGTATGAGCATTTCAATTGAAGTAAAATAATGCTCATAAGGGTCTTTTTGTTTCATCCAAGCATATTGTGAATATAGCCAAATGCTTCAATGCATTTAAGTGGTAGCACTTCTTTTGAAATCCTGCGTCTAGCAGGAGCTTTACAATAAGACAGTTGCATTCTTTGGCTCCATATGGAATTTCTGGTCCATCACGTTCATCTTCATGAATTGACTTTTGCAAATCACTAGCCATAATATTAATTTTGAAAATTGCAATTGAGGCTTATTGTATGGAGTTTAAATAAATAGATTGAGTAGCTAGAAGTTAAAGAACTTAAATTGTATGGGTGGTCCACCCCATGTGATTCTCAGACCAATCATATATTTTATTGTCAAAGCTATAAGTAGATACCTCCGGCTTTCTTCGAATAATGTGATGCAATAGATGGAGTTGATATTTTTTTAATCAGAAGTTTTGAATTTGAATCTCGAATATAAAAAAATCTTTGACAATGCTTCCCTGAATGGACATTATGCAATGCAAATCCAGATTAGTCGAGTTCCAATACGTCTATAGGACATCAAACAAGAAACTCCCACCTCCACCCTCCCTCTCCTCCCCCCCACCAAAAGAGATTATTACGACCTCCGTTTCAAATAAGTTTTCCTATTTTTGTGATTTTTCATATTTCTCTTATAAATATTATTGTAAATTGTATCATTTTAAAGTAGTTTTTAAATATGTTTTAGTCTTATTTCAAAAGAGCAATCAGCTTGTGAAAGTCACATCTTTAACTAACATACACAGGCTAGTTTTTGAGAGAATTTTTTACTTAAACCAAAAGGAATAGATTTAGCAGTCCATATCGTATAGATTTAGGAGTGACTAACAGTGAATGCTCAATAGCAAAAGTGCAAAACAAACTCGATTTAACTTTATTTGAGTTTGATTTCTCTTAGAAATGATGGAAAGTCGTGTCGCTACTACTAGCAATGACTTCCTCTTTCACTACTTCATTCTTTCCATATCTATCTCTTTTGTTCTTAGTTACTCATCAAATGACACTCAATTCTATAAGTTTTTCCTCCTCTTAGCAACTATGAACTCCCGGGGAGTTGGAATAAACTTAGTTAAAATAAAAAATTAATTTACTCAAATTTAAGATAAAAATCAAATTATTTAACTTCTAAATTAAACGTGTATCACATAAATTAAGATAAAAAAATATTTATTTTTACACATAAATTTATGTCTAAAATTAAATTTTGGGTTTCAAATGAATCTAGTAACATTACTCTACATGCACTTTTGTCTCTTATTGAAGAAGTACTTTGTTAACTTATTGTTGTGCCAAACGCTAGTTATAGTACAAAAAACTTATTGAAGTACCTTATTTCAAATTGCTAATTTAATATAACTTTTTGATTGATTGATTAAAGGAATTTGTATACTTTTATATTTCCTCCGTCTCATAATATAAAAGTATTTTTTATAAATATTTTATAAGAATACTCATTAAATTAAAATATAATTAATTATTTTTTTATTTTATCCTAGCATTAATTAATCTATTAATGATTTTTTCTAATTTAATTTAATGTACATTGATATAAATAAAGGATAAAGCGATAAAATTTATTAATGTGTTAATAATTTTATAATAATCATGTAAAATAAAAAGTATCCTTATATTATAGGATGAACGTAGTACCATTTATTTATGCAAGAGAAAAGGGTAACATTTTTTCTGGTAGGCATCACATATAATTACTAACAGAAATTACAATCAGCCAATCCAATTATATAGCAATAAATGATCAATTAATTAATTAGGATATTCATTACTCAATCTTAGTCATACAAGAAGGTTTTTTTTAGTGCAAATTAATGAGAAATTTATGTCGTAGAATATAATCTTTTATTTATTACTCATTGAATTAAGTTATTGAAAAGATATTGATGAAAAATAAATTCTCACTAAAATAGTGAAAAAATTTCTTAATTTTTTCATATGAAAATATTATTATTATTATTACTTTCCTCGTTGACTCGATCAAATATATGAGAGAGTAATCATTAAACTTTTCGAGTAAAAAAATAGCGATTTTTAATAGTGTGATACCAAGCAAGGCCAATCTGCATGCAAATCGGTATAAAATTAGCCCTCGTGGGCACGTTCCTCTTTGGGGCGGTTTGATCTATTCGAAGTCAACCAAATCACGTGGAATACAGGACAAAGAATGAAAGCTACAACTTTTTCGTAGATGTTCAACTTGCATGTGTTAAGCATATAGCTACGTTCCTTCCTAGATCTCCGGCTTTCACCCTAAATCAAGAAATTTGACTTGTCAGAAGAGACGATGTACAAATAAAGAATCTATTTTAATATAAAATTTTTTGATAATACAAGATGCTTTAAAAAATTATTTTCTAAGAATTCTTTTAAACCTAATTGAAAAATCATTTTCGAAGAAAATACGAGTTTATATTCTATGTACGATAAAATATGTACGGTGTTAAATCACTTATTCGATAATTACATGTGAAATTCTTGATAAACACTAGTAAAATGGAAATTAGCATGTCAAAATTCAGTGGTGGTCATTTTTTTTTATATGATTGCAAATGTTAAAAGACTTTTAACAATAGATAAATTTATTCAATTAATATTTAGTGTTTTGAGAAAAAATGAATAACAATTTAATATTTAGTTTTTTTTTTTTAGAAAAAATGATTAACAATTTATTTTTATAGTAGTAAAGTAATTTTCTTAATAGAAAATCTAACAAGAAGAGTGCAAAAACCGAATAAAAAAAATGTCATCCAAGTTTTTTATGGTTTTACAAAAAAAAATTATTGAGTTATCGGTTTGATTTCAATTTTAGTATTGAATAGACCGCTAACTCATTAAAATTATAATAATTTACTATTTCATTCCTTTATAAATATTAAATATTATTAATAATTTAACATCACTTGATGCTAAATCGATACTCATAAGTCATGATTTGTTTGATTTTCAATATATAACTCTTCTGTTGGAAAGTAAATTAAAATATAAAGTCAAATATTGCATATTATTAAGTTTAGATGCTTAATTAATTTATTTGTTTTACTGTATCTCATCGCATTGCGTTAAATTATTATAAAATTCATATATTTATTTTATGAATATTTTCTTATCGAGTAAATCAAAAATCAAACCGTTAAGAATAAAAAATTAATAAATCAAAATTAATAAAAATTATTTTATTAATTTAAAATATATAAAAATAAAAAATTAATAAATTAAACGAATAATATATTAAATCAAACTGTTCGAAAATTTAATCAGAAAATAGTGACAGCTTTTGGTGGAGTGTCACTTAAAATCAAAAGTAATTTTGTCTTTTTGTTTTCTTGGATAAATCCTAGTCATTATCTTCATCACACGTTAAATGTATATGTCCACGTCAGCATAAGTACCCGGATCCGTATTCGTATTTGTACATTGGCACGTGTCGCCACGTCATCATCCCGTCGTACTGTACCTTTCGTACGGGTCTCCACGTCAGCAGTAGAAAGCCCGATCCGATAATACGTAAAATTGAAATAGTAAAAAGGGAAAAAAAATAAATAAAGAAGAAACCAAAAATAAATATTATTTCTGAATAATATCGAACGAAAGCTAATATAATTTCGTTTTCTTCAAAACAGTTCATCAAGTGAGAACTCAAACTGGTTTTCCGATTAGAGTTCCGGTGGTTTTCCGATGTCCGGCGGTCAGAAAAGTTACTCGGTGAATCCGAACGATTACAAGCTTCTAGAAGAAGTTGGATATGGAGCAAGTGCAATTGTGTATAGAACGATCTATATACCCTCCAATGAAGTTGTAGCAGTAAAGTGCTTGGATCTCGATCGCTGTAACAGCAATCTGGTTTGTTCTTATCTCTTTGAGGTTCATTGAAGCTGGAAAACAGTGTATTTTTAGGTTATTAAACAAAAAATTAGATGTAATTATGTTGTTTAATTATGTGGGATTGAGTTTGAATGTGACTTGACTTGATTTGACTCTAAGGTAGATTTAGTTGTTTATAGAAGGTAGAAGCGATCCCATTGTTCGAAGCTCAGATCATCTGAAATGAAAAATTTCAGATGGGAATAGACTGCATCTACTCCGGAATCAAGTGTATCGTGGATCTGCCTCCGAATTCGTTTTCATTTGGTTGATGTTTTGCTATATGATTTTGTGTAGATATGGAAAAGTGTATTGGAGTGGATTGGGTTGCAACTTTGTGTATTGAGATCATAGAATTGAATGAAGGCTTTGTTCTTTTCTGATTTGGAGGAAATGAGGGCTAGAAGTTTTTGGTCTTGAATTGTGGTTTGCTTCTTAGCTTTGGCTAAAAAATGGGATCAACTTTGTAGTGTGTCATTCCTTGCAAGCGGTTAAAGTAACAAGCTTCATTTCCTAAGAGTTCCAAGTGATAACTATTTGTTGAAGCACGAAATTTGCGTGATTGTGGTTGTCGTATTAACTTATGTGCTGGCATAGATCTACTTTTGGAATAGTATACAAAATGCACGAGAACCACTACTTCGGGGAATTAAATATGACAGATTTTGAAAGAGAGTTTATTTAACTATCGCATATCTAAAGTGGTTGGAGCTGCTAATATTTGCAGGTTTGGATGTTATCTATTTTTCCCTTGAAATCTTTTGGAAGATTCAGGTTTACTATGCCTACCTGAATAACGTTAAATTTAATCTCCAATGTTCTCTTCGAGTTCAATAGATATAATCTTCAACGAAACCTCTTGAGTAATACAGCTCAGTTTTTTTCTCTCCATGAAGATGTCTTAGACAAATAAGTTCTTTGGAATTAGCCTTTTTTGTCTTCAGGGCCAGTATCTTCAAACATTATAGAAGTTCCCTTTAGAATTGGTATCGTCAATAAAAAATCCCATGCTATGAACTGTCATTATAAATAACTGAAATTCCCATGTTTTGACATGGCTAGGTTAAAAATAATCACAATAGAGATCTTCATCAGCTTCATGTTGCCCTCCAATTTTAGCACAAACAACAACATTACCCCAATGCCTCAAAGGCTTCCGTCCATTGCGGGGTAAGGGGGGTTCGGATGTACGCAGCCTGACCCCTATGTATAGGGTGACTGTTTCCGGATGACCCATGATGAGCGTCGAAAGTTGTATTGACTAATTGCTCTTCACAATTGAAAGAAGCGCAGACAGTTTAAAGAATCATTTTGCTTTATTCCATCATACCCCAAAGCCAAAAAATAGTGAATCTTTGGCTCCATCCGAGTACAAAGAAGAATGGAAAATATCCTCCAATTTTAGCACAAGTAACACATTTAAAAAATCCATCCCTCCCATTATAAATAACTGAAATTCCCATGTTTTGACATGGCTAGGTTAAAAATAATCACAATAGAGATCTTCATCAGCTTCATGTTGTCCTCCAATTTTAGCACTAGTAACACATTTAAAAAATCCCTCCCTCCCAACAATTTTATAGAGTCTATCTGTTATAAAAATATACTGCCATTGAGGAAAAAAATAAATTGGGCCTGCTTGTGATTTTTATTTAGCTTGGATGTGTTGAAAAGGTGACATTTGTATTAGTTCTAATAATTCATTTGGGAGGTTACATCAGTTGGACCAAGAATACTCATAAACGTAGGTATAATTCGGGTTAAAATATCTGCAAAATCCATTTTCCATGTTCAACTTCACAATATCATAACATGAATTCTTGATTCTTTTTTTTTTTCTGATATTACAGTTTATAGAATCTTTACATAGATAGTCAGGATTTACCTTTTTTTTTTTTGGGATGTATTCAGGAAAAATGCTTTTGCTATTATGTGTATAGTAATACTTATCATTTCAAACAAAGAAAAATATACTTCCTCTTTATGATATATTGCAAGTTAGATTCTATGTACTCTACTTTCGATGTTCACATTTGGACTCTTATCCATACTCAATTATGAAACTACAGTTGGACCTCCTCCCTGTGACACTTCAAGCTATTGCTTGGTACAAAAGTGCAAAAAAGGGTATGCCCTTGTTACACTTGGATGTAGGTGCAAAATTTCTGTTGGTGGTATCACTGTTCATACGTGTGCATTGGCAGATAATCACTTGATCCAGGATTCTCTTAATCTTTTCTTGTTTTGGGTGGGAAGGTTGAATATGTGTAGGTAACAGAGTAATTGTGTGTTTGTGAAAAATATTGGGGATGTTGGTTGTCTTAGTTGGACGATGCTTTCAAACCTCTATCTTAAAGGCAGAATCTGGAATAACTTCAACTGGGTAAATAACCTTTTTTACAAGTTTATTATTTTAAAGTTAAAAAGAAGCTTGCCAAATTGCAACTTCTACATACAATTACAAATGAAAAATTCTAATGAGACTGATTTTACATATAGGTTCATACAGAGATTTCCTTTCCATCATCTTAAGAAATAGGCTGCATGATATATGTGGTATTTAATTTTAAACCTTTGCATTCCATGTCACAACAACAACCACATTTGTGCCTCTTGGTACTTGAACCGCTCCCCCTACCAAAAAGAAAGAGAAGATTATCAAATTTTCATAAATTGAGGCATTATAGACACTTTTGGTTGGGCCCTTCCCCGGTCCCTCTGCATAGCAGGAGCTTTGTGTGCCGGACTTGCCCTTTTTATACTTTTCCCTGACTTTAGCTTCTTTGTTGTTGGACACACTTTTTGCCTTTCAGATATTGACTACAAAAGCAATTGCACCATTTTGCCTTTTTGAGTAAGCACTGGTTGTCATGTTAACACAATCTTGTAAATTACAATTTTATTTGTGTAGTCTTTTCTCTAGACGTTTTTTTTTAAAAACAAATTATACTTTTTCACAGGATGATATTCGTAGGGAAGCTCAAACAATGAGTTTAATTGGCCATCCAAACTTAATAAAAGCATTTTGTTCATTCGTTGTCGATCACTACCTTTGGGTGGTGATGCCCTTCATGGATGAGGGTTCTTGTCTGCACCTCATGAAGATAGCATATCCAGATGGATTTGAGGAGGCTGTTATTGGTTCTATCTTGAAAGAAACTCTTAAGGCTTTGGAATATCTCCATCAACATGGGCACATTCATCGAGATGTTAAGGTTTTTATTAGTTCATTCCTGATGCTGTTCCTCAACTGGTGATATTTGTGTTTGTTCTCTGACATTTGGTGTCACTCCAGGCTGGGAATATATTGCTGGACAGTAATGGGGTAGTAAAGCTTGCTGACTTTGGTGTTTCTGCATGCATGTTTGACAGTGGTGACAGGCAGCGCTCTAGGAATACCTTTACAGGAACTCCATGCTGGTGAGTATATAAGCATCTTACTGCTTGTTTCTCCATCTGTCTTCATTTCTTTGAATGTATTTGTTTTTCTCATTGTTGTTTCGACTGAGTTTGTAGGATGGCACCAGAAGTTTTGCAGCCTGGAACTGGATATGATTTCAAGTGAGTTTCTTTCACTGTATAAACTTGCTGTGTTAGCACCGTACACATTTGCATAACCTTTTAAGATGTGATATTGAACTATGGTTAAAATCTTACATTTTGTTCGACCAAGTATAACATTTGTTTGGACATGTCTACCAAAATATATATTGGTTTATGGTTTCAGAGATCATTTCTGGTAACTACCAGGAGTGCTTTGCATATTTAGAGGCATGATTTTTTCATCATCCATCTACAGGGCTGACATCTGGTCATTTGGAATAACTGCCTTAGAGCTGGCTCACGGTCATGCACCATTTTCGAAGTACCCTCCAATGAAGGTATGTAGTCATTTTCAAGAGTTTCAAGAATAATAATTTAGTTATATGGTGGATAATATGGAAGGAAAGGAACTCGAGATATTTTGAGCACACTAGCAATCCTATTCAGAAAATTAGGATGAATTGTCTTAGTCTCGTCTACTTTTGGTGTGAAAAAACATGTAGGGAGGGATAGGAGAACTGGTAGATTTTATGGGTAAAGTGTAAGTTTTTGAGAGGGAGGAAGGTATAAGTTTTTGTATAGGTGGCCCCTATACTTTTGTTTGTAAAGATCACAACTCAGTGTCTTTTGTAGTTGAGTTTTATTGCTAATACAAGTTATTATCAATTTTTTTTTTAATTTAGCTATATGCTTTGTATATGTGTTACATGAACATAGAGACCTTGACTCTCCTGTGATAGGTTCTGCTGATGACCATAAACAGTGCTCCTCCTGGACTTGATTATGACCGTGATAAGAAATTCTCAAAGGTAGTCTTTTTAGCTTGCGCTGGTTGATTTAGATGATGGATATATTTTGATGATTTTGCTCTAGAGTATGGTTCAATGCTTGTGTTATTTTCATTTATGAAATCCAAAACTTTTCAATTCTTTAACAGTCATTCAAGGAAATGGTTGCAATGTGCTTGGTGAAAGATCAAACTAAAAGGCCAACTGCTGAAAAATTGTTGAAGCAGACCTTTTTCAAAAAAGTTAAGCCTCCAGAGCTTTCTATAAAGAAACTGTTCGCCGACTTACCATCGCTAGGGAGTCGAGTAAAAATTCTCCAGGTATCTCATAATAGGTCTGTTCTAAGTTTTTTCCTGTTTAGCATCGTTTAACTTTTCCTTGACAAAACTACTGCAGCTTAAAGATGCTGCACAACTAGCCTCGAAGAAAATGCCTTCATCCGAGCAGGAAGCAATATCACAGGTTTGAGGCAGTTGTTATTTTTTTTTCCTGAGGAACTGCTTGAGGCAATTGTTTATTGATGGCATTTTGTTGCGCCATGTTGTTCTCAACTTCCCTTTTAAGGGGAGATCTGCTACTTTGCTTCTCTTTTGTAAAGCTCTGTTGAAGCTTTTCTTTTGGTACTTTTTTGCCTTTTAATCTAGACTGTCTTCAATTTCTCGTGTTTATATCAAACTTGATTTTACCAAGAAAGTCACTCTTCAGTTCCCTGCATTTATTTGTTGTCTGAAGCTTAATTCCTGTTCTTTTGATATATGTTCTTGGCTGAAATGGTTGCATATGCGTATTCTGCCTAAGCTTAGGGCGATTCCTAACATAAATAGCAAATAAATTTTCCTTTTGGTGTGGTTTGCTTTTGCCTACGAGAAATTTTATCTTAATAATTTCTGTATAAGTGGCTCCTAAAATTGAATGTAAACAGAATGATTAACTTCTTTGATATTTGTTCTGTTCTAATATCTTGTATGCTCTTTTCAGAGTGAATATCAACGAGGTGTTAGTGCCTGGAACTTTGATCTGGAGGATTTAAAGCTTCAAGCTTCAATGGTATGTACCTGAAAAGGCATTTATAAAGTGAGAAATAATTTCAACTTTTTCTGTGTGTTTTTCCTGAACTTGAAAAAAAAACTGATTTCACTTTCACTGTGGCAGGTGCAAGATGATGACGAAATACTGGAGATTAGGGAAGAAGATGAAAGCATAAAATCAACTGTGAACTACAAGGTCCTTAGCAATGTTATTTTATGCAGTTTTTGGATATATTTTCATCTTGTACTTGTCAAAAGGGAAAAAAAACTTTTGAGCTATATTTTCAAGTTTATTCATCTACAATAAATAATAATAAATTCTTGGATTTTTCAAGATCTAATTTAGCTCTTAGTATCTCTGGGATGAGACTGTTTGTATATTGGCAGGAGAATTCAGTTTCTGCTCCAAATGCTGGAAAATCATCCTTAAAACAAGATATCACTTCCAGGTATATACAACTCTATTCCTTTTCAGCGACTTTGGAAAGTACCGTTGTATTTATTCCATGTTACACAGTTAGGCAGGGACAATGAATTACGAGTCAGTCACTTGTAATTTACAAATCATAGGAGAAATACCAAGTTGGTATCTGATGTTCTTGTTGCATTAATTAGCAGTGAGGAAATTGGATCATGATTTGAAAATCAAGTATTAATGAGCTTGAGTTCTTTAAGCTTAATGAAGTGAACCGATAAATGATCTGTGTTTTCATTAAAAGTTTGTTCTAGGGGTTCATATCTTGTATTCTCGACGATAATTATTTTTCTCAAAGGCAGCATAAGCATGTCTGTCTCCAGGAGAAAATATAAACAAGGTTTTGTCATCAACATCAAATATGATAGATTGGGTATCGTATAAGAAACACTACCATTTTTTATATATATCATCATAAGTATTTTCATGTCGATAATTTTTTATTGAATTTTCCCTCAATACTTTCTGTTCTCAGTGAGCAAGCAAGTGTTGGTGAATTAGCTGAATGCCAGAGAAAGAAGGGAGAAGATTTGAAATGTAATAAATTAGATTCTGACCGTCAGGAGGAAGGTGGTCTGAAGAAGAATTTATCAAAAACAGAGCTGCCACCCCTTACCTCAGACAAAGATGCAGTGCAAGCCAAGAGTAAATGTCAAACAGAAAAAGCTTGTCGAAGTCAGAATGGACCACTTATGCCAGGTGTTGAGCTAAGTCATTCAGCATCAGAAAGAGCTGGCAACTTTGAAAGGTCTTATACTGTTTTGTTTGATCTACTGTATCATGTGTTTCCCAAGGCAATTTTAAATCTAATGATTCCCGAACAGATTGTTGTTTCTATCAGTTCATGTAATCAGGTGTTATGCTGAAAGAAATTTATCAAATTACCTTGTGCCGAAAGCTTTCCGAATCATAAGCTCGAAATTGGTCTTTTTACCATCTTTCTTGTCAGTTAATCTAAAACTTTATCAGATTATTACTCCATTTACTTTGAAGAGAAAAAAAGAATACCAACAGAAAGAATTCTGTCTACGTTTAGCGCTTTGGTAACTTATTAACGAGGCTAATCTGGAGACTAGGGATTAGTTCAATAAGATGTTATCTGTTGTGTTTACTCACTGGTTTGTGCGTAGCGAAGTATGATAAGTTGTTAATGGATGCTTTTTATTTACACTTTTGCTATGTGTTATCTAAATGAGAACTTCGCTTCATGTAACTTGTGCTTCTGCAGCAGAAGTAAGATTGAAAACCAACAAGCGGAAAAAGCTCATCAAGTACGAAGGGCACCCAGCTTTAGTGGCCCTCTAATGCTTCCAAACCGAGCTTCAGCAAATAGTAAATCAGCCCCAATTAACTCATCTGGGGGTATTAACGCATTCCACACAAGTTCTTTTCCTAAAATTGTTTTATTGTGTATTACAGGGGTAGTCTCTATCCAATCACATGTCAACTGAAGCTGGACTTTGCTTTATGCTAATAATTAGTATTTTTTCTCCAGGATTTAAAGATTCTTCGGATGACAAGTCCACGGCCAACTTGGTTCAAATAAAAGGGAGGTTTTCTGTGACATCAGAAAATGTAGATCTTGTAAAGGTATGCCATTTCTGTTAAAACACTACGTATGCTAGGATATCGCATCATGTACAGTTCCTCTGCAATTTTGTCAAGTAAGCTGTGTAGTGTTGCCTATATTTTAGCATAAGACAATCTACGTCCTTTACTATCCTTGACATAAGATCCATCTGATCTCCAGGGATCACAATTGAGGAAGACTGCTAGCGTTGGAGACTGGATATTGGAATCTAAACTGATGGTTTGTGAATTGGTCCTTCCTTTAAAACCATGGCTAAATGATATGAGAAATTTAAAACTTCCCTTCCTCATATCAAAGTTGCATTTTTGTTAAACAAATTAAAACAAAATAGAAGAAATAGAATTAATGGATCTAATGGTAGGATATTGCTCATCAATTTTCAGCCTCCCAGTCGAATACCAAAGGAGCTTGGCCTTGATAATATTCCTGCCTCAGTTCTGATGCCTCACCTACAAAATCTTCTTCAACAAACATCAATCCAACAGGTAATGTTTCAAGTTTGTGGTAGGAATATAAGAGTACTTCCTTGGTACGCATTCCTTTATTAAAAAACAGAAGAACAAAAAGTCCCTTGTCCATTTTTTTGTAGTCTCTTTGTTTCTACTTATTGGACAAAGAATCTCTCCTTATTTCCACTGTTTTCTATTACCAGGATCTAATTGTGAATCTGTTGAATAGCTTGCAACTATCTGAGGCAGGAGATGGTGAGTAAACATCTAAAGATATGTCTACTCTTATTGTGTAGAGAACATGTATTCTAATGGTTATATGTTTTCTGCAATACTCTGAATTTCTTGGTTTATCTCAGCTCAGCAACATGGGAAATCATCTCCACAGTGTGTTCCAGAGAATAATGGAAGTGTAAGTACATTATGTCTTCATTTTACCATATGCTTTTTGGAAGAGTTTGTAGAAACTGTAATTCCTTTAAAAATGACAAAACACTGAAATTGATTTCTTTTAAGTTTATTGTGCTCATGTTCAAGATTTTCCATCTCATGTCGCAGGATAGCGGTACTATCCTGTAGTTAGTTTTCTAGCTAAAAGCTATGTTGTATTATATAATGATCTATAGATGTCCTATCTCGTGCTTTTGTAACTGTACTCCTATGAATATACCCAAGGAGCATGCACTCCTAATTATTTGGATAATTTCCTTGTTCTCGCGACGTATCCCATTCAAGGCAACGAACGGAATGATTTTGGTCGTGTGCAACTCGTACTATCTTTCCTACCCCCCTTCGTTTTATTAGAGTTTTCTACCCATTCTTTTCCTTATCTTTTCCCTTTGAAAATGTTTCTTTTGTATCCTAAACCCAACTAGATGTTTGCAAACAGATATAGTCATCCGATTTCCTTCTATGATATCTAAATAGTAGAAGTAAACAAGGAAGATAAAATTTAGCAGTATTAGATAATCTGTTTACCGTCTACTTGTTAATGATAAACCTGGCTTAACTTGTTAACTGCCTGTCTCATATTTCAAGTTTCTTTCAATGAAATTCATTCTGCTTACAAATGAACTTCATATTTTAGACCGCCATTATTAGAAATGACAAGCAGAGAAGGCATTTTACTAGTAATGTCAATGCATTGCAGTACATAGCATAATGTATCATTTGAGTCTGTTGTCATGTTCATCCTCATCTACATTTCAGAGTTTCGTCTGTTTTTACAGGTTGATGGAGCTGTTTCAGAGAGGGAGCGCATACTGCTACTTAAAATATCCGAGCTTCAAGCTAGGTGAGCTAGCATGGACTCAGATCAACTTGATGTCATGCTTCTCTTTTATACAGATCGTTGCTTAAACTGATCTTACCTTAATTGTGCAGGATGAGTAGCTTGACGGACGAATTAACCACTGAAAAGCTTAAATACATGCAGGTGAATGCCTAATCAATTTCTTTAATGCAAATAGGTCATCTAACTTTTCAAGTGGATAGAAAATAATGAGATTAACTATAAGAGAGACTACAAACTAAAGTCTATCAGGTTAGATCACCAGTTGCATTCTCTCTCCTGGAACCTCCAAAACACAAAAGTTTTAAAGAAAAATGAAGTCTCAGAGGGATGGGATAAAGGTTTCTTCATGGTATCTTATTGTGTTCTCATTTCATAACATGATTTTCTACTGCTGCCAGTTGCAACAGCGGCTAAATGCCATGTCAAGTCAGGGGGAAGATTGGGACCGGTCTTGATGCCGAAAGATCTCCTTGAAGTATTAACAATGTGTATATTCAGGTTTCTCTTTGATGTTTACTACCGCCAGAGTTTTATATGCTTTAATCCAAGTTGAATCCCCAATTTAGACACATTCGTTTGGTTGTGTAGATTGATTTATATAGGATGGAGCAGATTTCACTATTCGTATGGCTGGAAAAATTCGTGGATGAATAGAAGCTCAATGTGGAATAATCTAGCTCCAACTGATGAGTAAACAAGATCATCAGTTTGTAGAGAATTTCTTCATTTATTTGGTGAGTGCGAGCTGAAAACAAGCTTTCTATGCAGTCGTTGTCTCCACTCCAGTCCCAGAAGTTTACTTTTATTTTTGCTGGAAAGGAAAATACGATAGTCCTTCCGATGCACCAGACATGGTTCCTCGCTCTTGCTTGGTCTCCCCTAAGGTGGGGGCCGAGCTGCTGAGGGTTCTGGGGCGAAATCTACTTTGTTCTGGCCTAATGTATTTTTTTATCTTGTAATATGAATGCACCATTAAGCTATAATTTTGTTCATATGTATACCTAATAACACCAACAGATGCTTATAGCAGTCCTATTAAATCGTTCGTCG
>JAOTQJ010000102.1:2843256-2854593 GCA_025642045.1 Solanum sejunctum | reverse complement strand
CCAAGTGGTCGACTATTGAAGCTATTCATCTTATTCGGAGATTAGTGGAGAAGTATAGGGAAAGAAAGAAGGACCTTCATATGGTGTTCATTGATCTCGAGAAGGCCTATGACAAAGTATCGAGAAATGTCCTATGGAGGTGCCTAAAGGTGAAAGGTGTCCCGATGGCATATATTAGGGTGATAAAGAACATGTACGCCAAAGCCAAAACTCAAGTTAGAACGATGGGAGGAGACTCAGAGTATTTTCCTGTTGAGATGGGACTACATCAAGGATCCGTATTGAGTCCTTTTCTATTTGCCTTGGTGATGGATGAGCTGACACGGTCGATTCAAGAGAAGGTTCCATGGTGTATGCTTTTTGCAGATGACATAGTAATGATTGATGAGACTCGAGCTAAAGTTAATGATAGATTGGAGGTCTGGAGACACGCCTTGGAGTCTAAAGGGTTCAAACTAAGCAGGACCAAAACAAAGTACTTGGAGTGCAAATTCAGTGTAACGGGGGATGATGCAAACATTGATGTGAGACTCGATCCTCAACCTATTCCCAAGAGAGAAAATTTTAAGTATCTTGGGTCTATCATCCAGAGTAGTGGCGATATCGATGATGACAACACACACCGTATTGGGGCAGTATGGACTAAATGGAGGCTAGCCTCTAGAGTACTGTGTGATAAGAAGATACCACCGAAACTCAAGGGTAAGTTTTACAGGGTGGTGGTTAAACCGTCCTTACTGTATGGGGTTGAGTGTTGTCCAATCAAAAACTCACATGTTTAGAAGATGCAAGTCGCAAAGATGAGGAAGTTGAGATGGATGTATGGTCATACCAGGAGTGATAAGATTAGGAATGAGACCATTCGGGAGAAGCTAGAGGCGGCCCCTGTGGCTGACAAGATGAGAAAAGAGAGACTGCGATGGTTTGGATATGTGCAGAGGAGAAGAACCGATGCCCCCGTTCGGAGGTGTGAGAGGTTGGATTTAGAAGTTACTCGGAGGGGTAGAGGTAGGTCGAAGAAGTATTGGGAGGAGGTGATCAGGCAAGATATGGTGAAACTTGATCTCACCGAGGACATGACCTTAGATAGAAAGAAGTGGAGGTCGCGAATTAGAGTAATAGGTTAATAGGTTAGTAGGGTCAGGTTGTTGTACGGTTATAGGGTATAGTAAGGCATTAGGTCAGTCATGCATTTATATCTTGCGTTGCCATAATTTGCCATTATTTGCCATTATTCGCCTGATATATGTTTAGTTTATTGTATTTGCATACCATCATGTGTTTTTAGTACGAATCACTCTTTGTATTTACTTTTCTTTCTTCCTTGTCTTTCATATCTAGTTTATTCTGCTTATGAGTTTTTTAGATGAGGGTTTCCAAGAAACAGCCTCTCTACCTCTATGAGGTAGTGATAAGGTCTGTGTACATTCTACCTTCCCCAGACCCCACTTGTGAAATTCCACTGGGTATGTTGTTGTTTGTTGTTTGAGGAGTCCAAGTAACATAAGTCTGAAGTGGACAAGTACAAGTGAACGGAAGGAGTAACTTTTAATACAACAAACCGAACATCAAATAATCCTAGTGTAAAATTCATGCATTGTTGATGTCTCTGCGTTACTAGTCCCTTTGTAACTAATCCTTATGCTGCTTATCTTTGACAAACAAACCCTTAAGCTTGAAATGATTGTTGAGCATATTCAGGAGAACTAAAGTGGAATCCAATATCTTTATAGGGAAAATAATAATGGTTAAATTAACCTTTCAGAAAGAGTGACTACTCTTGGGGCAGAAGATGGAAAGATAGACATTAATAGAAGCAAGTTCAATTAATTGAAAGATATAAATATTGTATAGTGGACCTCTTTTATCACCTTAACCATAATTGCTAAATAAAGAAACCAAGTTCCGAGAATATGTTTTACAAGTGTGTAATGTTTTGCACCTTGTGTAAAAACAAGAGTTGTTACTTTCTCAAAAAAAAAGTGTATGATGTTTTCCCTAGCATTGCTGATTCTTCATAAAAAGATAATGAAGGTTGTAATCAGTTGACCTTTAATGACAAAAATTACCATGAGAACAAGGTAAACATTAGAAAAAACACAAAAGAAATGGGGAGGACAATGTTGTTTACCAAATTGACCATCCCATTTTTTAAAAAAAAGTCCACACTTAATCATTCCAAGAAAATATGTAAGCATCAAAAAGCATAACAGGTTTTCAAACTCACTGTGAATAAATTAGTTGCATCCTCCTTTTCTCACCTTAATCTCATTCCTTTTACAATTTTGTGACTTGTAAACTTACTTATTGTACCCTTTACATGAACATCCTATACTCTTGCGTTCCACCTTTACTATTATATTACTTCAGTAGGACGTTGTCTAGGTTTATGCAACTTATTTTGATACAAGTACCAAATAATTTCAGGTCATTAAGCATATTTAACCAAAAGGATATAAGAATGTTAATTCAAAATGAAGAAAGGCAATGTTGTGATTAGCTTTGTTGCTCGAACTTGAGTGTGGGTATCTGTTTTGCATGTCGATCTAGAGGTCAGATCCTTCATGATAAATAAAACTTTTAAGATTTTAGGATACAGATCCAGGTACGTATATGTATACGTGTACGGGTAATAGGAATTTGGCTAAAAAATATTCCAAATATCTAAAAATATAGCTAATGTTTAGATTATGAGACATTATGTGAAAATTTTACAAGGTATTCTGAGGAGAATCCCACAAGGAGATACAAGGAAAAAGATTGACATAGAAGTTTCTATATACAAGTAATTCCATTTTCTTCAATTTCACCTTAGCTTTTGTTTTGATTCCAGAAATCACAGGTATTTGCCCCAAATTTCTCTGTCGATTTTGCTTAAAGTATCCAAAATCGGTTGACCAAGTCTAGTACGAAACCCACCCATGTCGTGTTAACAAGGGAAAAGCACCGAAAGTGAAGAGTTGGAGCAATTTAGGTAATTAGAGGCTATTTTAGAAAAAAAAAGATAAATTGCTCTCCTGATACATACATTTGGCAAAAGCCACACCGATACTCAACTTCTTGGGCAGGCAAAGGGTGAGGGGGGCAAGAGAGATCAACCATATTGCTCTATTTGATCAAAGATTACAATTTCAACCAAAAAATGAGGGAATGTCAATAACTATTGGTGTCCCTTTTTTTAAAATCAAGAAATCCATCTGCGACCCACCCATTTGGACCAACCACAGCTTTCTAAACTCGGTGGATAATGACTCCACGCCTCCACCCTTCTCTACTTAAATCTCAGGCTTTGCTTTGTACGGTGTGGGGCTTGAACCTATGACCTAAGCCACAAATCCTCCACCCTGAGCTAGGCCCTAGGGACCTATGGGTGTCCTTTTTTCTTAAGAGTTCAACAAAAAACTAAAATATCCATGTTTTGGCAATTTAATACTTAAAACTATAATATTTCTTATCTAAAACTCCCTGTAGCGCCAAGTGGCATAGAGACGGGAGAGTGATCTCCAAGATTTGCATTTTAGGTGTTTAAATCTTCTCCTATATTCTCAATTTGGAAGTGTTGTAGTAGGTCATGATCTGTCCAAATTGCTCTTTCGTACTACTAGCATTCTCGTGATTATCTCTATGTAATTGCTCCTCCATGAGTAGATATCATATCATTTGGGACATCAAGTCCATTGGCTACAACTTCCTTTCCCTTGAAGTTTAGATTGTTGATTTGTCTATATCTTTGACCATTGTTGTAAGGATTTGGTTTACAATTTTGACAGTTGTTACCTTGGGGATATGCATGCAACTTGGAGTACCTACCCCTAATGTGTCCTAGTCTTTTACAAAAATCACAAATTATGGTGTTCCTATTGTTGTTGCATCCTGAATAGTTATTTTTCAGCTTGCATAAACTGTTGTTTTTTCCTGAATTACGACTACCTCTTGCATAGTAGTTGTTTTGGGAACTTGTTATGAAACTCTTTCCTATTGGACCCTTGCATTGTGAAATTATTCACATTTAAAGAGGTTGGTTCCATGGGCATTCGACTGGTAGGTCTAAATTCTCTTTGTTTCTCCTCTGGGATTAGCAAGGAGAAATCTTGTGCATGGAAGGGAGTGGTAAAATCATGAGTACTACCCCACCACAGTATATACCTAATTCAATTCCATGAGGAATTGGATCAAAAGTCTCATGTTTTGCCTTGGGCATACAATCCTTAGCACCGCAGATGCATATGCAATTACACTAATTTTCCAAACTCAAATTGCTCAATTCTTCCCATAACTTCTTCATCCTTGTGTAGTAGACAGTAACATCCAAAATTCCTTGTGTGAGATCAGTAATTTCCTTCTATATCTGAGATAGTTTTGTCCCATTGGTCTGGTCATACCCGTCCTCCAATTCCTTCCAAAGCTCCAAAGAGTCATCGACATCCTCCACATTGTTCAAGATTTCCTTTGACAGTAAGTTCAAAATCCATGATGTTATCATATCATTACACCTCTACCATGACAGACTGAGGTAAAATTGCATCTTGTTACCACAGGTAAAATCACAGTAGAAAGGAGAAGAAACCATAGCTTACAATTGAAAGAGAAACTAACTTGACCAAAGTGTGTTTTAGAAAATAAGATCTCACATTTCCTCCTTTGATCAGTGACAAGATATTTATACAAATCTATGAGCTTGAAAATTGTAGCTGATTAAGCTAAAACAGAGAAGAAAATATCCTAACTAACGGCCTAACTGTAACTGCTTAACTAACTAACTGATCAGGCAACTAATTATAAGCCGCTAGGAGTAAGCTAGCACAAGATAATTAATCATAAAATTAGTGTAATCTTCAATAGACTCTCAGCAGATGGCTTTGGTAAGAGGAAGACAAATTATGGATGTTGTATTGATTGCTAATGAAGCAGTAGATTCAAGAATATCACAAAATAATTCAGCCATTTCGTGTAAATTAGATATTAACAAAGGATATGATCATGTTAACTGACAGTTTCTACTCAAAATTCATGGGCAAATGGATTTGGGGGAAAACTGGGTCAAGTGGATCAGTTTTGTATTATCTACTATGAAATGACCGTTCTAATTAATGGAGCCCCTAAGTTTGTTTTGATGCTCAAAGAAGAATTAGGCAAGGGGACCCTCTACCCCTTTCTATTCATTCTAGCTATGGAGGGTTTAAACAAGGTGATTACAACAACAAAAGTAAATGGATGGATTACTGGTTTTGAAGTTTCCACAAACAATGACAGGAGTTTGAAACAGGTCTGAACAATCTTCAGTAAGCATGTCAATAATATAACCATAGCATCAAACCAAATAATTTCACGAAAATTTCCGAGGCTAAGTAGAAGTAATGGCAATGAACTGTCATACCTGCTGAAGCAGAGCAATCCTCTGATTTGTTGCAGCCATTACAATAGCACAAAAGGGAAACCTCGACGCCTTCAAGCTATTACTCATCTTGAAACCCTCACTAGCTCTAATACTCCCACCCCAAGAAACAAAGTTCTCATTAATAAACACCACCAAATCCTCATTACATAGGGTCCTCTCACAAAAAACAGGTGTATCCGGATGATCCGGTGAATGCAAATAAACAAACAGCAGCTTATACTCATTCCTAGACCTCTGCAATGCGTCCATAAAACCCTCAGCAACAAAATTCGGCCTTACACTTCCAAAATCCCTCTCAAAACACGCAACAAAATCCATAGCTTCCGCTACCGCTGCAGATACCGACACTAAACGTGTCGATGATTCCCCATTACGTCCCGAATTTAGCCCAATCATACCTAACCCATACGATAGAACACCACTAGCCGCCCAAACACCCAATCCAACCGCACCTGAAATTAGCCCTAAACTACCTGAAATAATCGAAAACGGCAAAGTAACAATCTTCCAAGCCAGCCCCGGCGGTCCACCGGCAGCACCAACAACAAGTCCGGTTTCTACTTGTTCCGTATTCGTGCTAGAAGTAGTAGTAGTAGCTTCAGAAGCATTTACAGCTTCAGCACGAGGATTTGAGGTGAAATTTGAGAGCGCTAATTCGAGATCCCAATTATGTGCGGAGAGAATCTCCGTACACAAATCGGGATCATCCAGCCCAGTAATTGCTTGAAAATAAGCTAATTTATCAGCTACATCGCCCATTTCTGCGTCCTACTACTCGAAATTCTTCCGATTATGCTAACAATTTCCCAAGAAATTGAAGAAATTTAGGGTTTTCTTAGTTGTGACTGCTACCCGTTCGATGAAATGCGCAAGAGAAAGTCCAGTGTATGAAATGGAAAAAGATGGGAAATGGTTAATTTATAGACAGATATGCCCCTGATTGTCTTGGCAATAACAAAGTTGCTATTCCCAGTGTTTTCTAGTCGAGCTTAAAAGCATATTTAATCAATTTTTAAGCTCATTCAAACATTCTCGTAATTCAATTTGTAACTGTCGAGAATAATGTAACCAAGGCCAATCATGTTAATACAACATGGTTAATTTTTCTCAATAAAGTCATGGTATCATGTATTTACACTTGATCATATTAATTTATTATGATTAAATGACCTAATGAAATGATAATATGAACTGCGTTAGTATTAAATTTATTATATGATGATATTTAACTAGAAAAAAGGATGTTTCTTATTTTTGAATTAAGATTCAAAGTCATTATTAAGTGTTTATAAATAGTTTTTTATATTTGCAATATTGATATACTTTTGATCCTCTCCCAAATATTTATTGATTTTATTTACAATTTTATGTGTGAAATGTTCAACCCTTTATTTTATATATTTAATAGAAATAATAACTCCATGTAAAAAAAGATGAGAAGAGGAACACAAATTATGTTTTCTTCTTAAGAATTTGAGAGGAACAACTTGATTATGCTGTGTCATTTTGCCTTGCATGGTAAAGAAAAGTATATAAATTTAATTAATTTAAATGGTGGATTGATTGTGACACTAAAACTTTGATTCTAACAAAAATTTATAGTAAAATTAATTTTTAAAATTTAAATTCAAAACTTATGAATAAAAATAAAAAATTTGACTCATCCTATTTTTTTATGATGCATCTATAAATATCTTGGAGAAATCAACAAATTCTACTAGATAATATTAGTATATCTTACAAAATCAAATAGTTGGAGTATTAGTTACTTTTTTTTATTAGCAAGTACTATTATTATTATTATCGTTAATATTATTATTATTATTATTTTATTTTATTATTTTGTTGTTTTTGGAAAAAAATATTGAATGGTTCAGATTTGTGCTAGTGGTGGACCAAGTAGAAGAGAATCTATGCATCTGCACGGTTCCCAAGGGGAATGTCTGTAGGGCCCCACTTTTCTGCCAAACGTAAACCAATTAATTATCTTATGATAGTAATTTTCTCTGCATAAAACTTAAACTTTTTTATATTTATAGTAACAAAATTTTAATGAATTACTTCAATTACAAGAAATTAAATTTTTTCCACCACTAAACACTTAAAAACAGTACAAAAATTATAAGAAAAAATTACTAAGAATAGCTCGATATTCAATGATATTGTGATCATGCAAGATTCGAGAAAAATCGTATTTCTAAGAATAAAATGTAAACAATCACAAAAAATATAAAAAAATTCCTGATAGATTACACAATACTCTTTCCATCCTAATTTTATGTGTACCATTTATCTGAACACATAAATTAATGTAAGAAAGAAATAAAAATTCTTGAAACTTGTTATCTAAATCATCTTAGACATTTATACAGTCAAGTATAAATGTCATTTAAAATAATCAAGTAAAATTTATTTTAAATACATACAAATGACATTTTGTAGAATTAACATACTAAAATATATGTCACATAAATTAGCTAGAGGGAGTATTGTTTTCTTTGATTACTACCAAGATCTTCATTTTTGACTACTTTTGAACTATTTTTCTTAAGTCGATAATCTATCGAAAATAATATCACTAGAGACAAGGTATTTTACTATCATCAGATCTCGAAGACTACACTGAATTGTTGTTGTTGTGCAAGATCTCAATTTCCTCCTAAAATTGCATTCCAATATTCACTTGATGACTCTCCATCTCTATTTTGCTCACTTGTGTTTGAAACTTGCATTAGATCTTCAAAAGGAAATAAACTTCCTCCACTTGTTGTAGTAGCCTCTTGTAAATCTTGAACAATATTATTACATTCATAGCCACCACTAGTACTACTACTTCCAATTAGGCCATGATCCAAAGTACTAGAGAATAAGTTATTAGGCATAATTGGCATAAATGAATCATTTGGTACTTGGATTAACTCAGAAATAATCTTGAAATCAGATGAAAAATCCAAGTTGATATCTTGATCAACTACCCCTTTATCATCATGAGGAGGAATAATATCTTGTACTTTAGGAGAAGTAATATTATTTTTCATAATATTTGGTGATGATTTCTTGGATTTTCTTGAAACCCCACCAATAGGAATGTTCCTAAGAGATCCACCATCAGTCCAATATCTTCTACAATTCTTGCAAAAAAATCTTGGTTGAGAAAGACTATAGTTGTTGTAATAACAAAACTTTGTGTTTGTTGAATTGCACCTTGGACAATTCTTGAAAGCTTGGTCTTTTTGTTGTTGCTGATGATGGTAAGGCCTAATTTTCCTTGTATTTTTTGGTACTATGATCTCTTCCATGGGTTTCACCACAATCTCCTAAAAAAAAGAGTAAATTTTTTTTAAAAAATGAGCAAAATTAAAGGATCATTTCAGCAATAACGATATATCCAGTGAAATTTCATAAATGAGATTTGGAAAGGGTAAAATGTATGCAGATCTTGTCACTATCTCATAGAGATAGAAAGGTTATTTCTGAAAGACCCTTATCTCAAAAATATCATTCTCAAAAGCAAAACTAAAATATGAAATAACGACTAAAGTGAAGAAGTAATGCTTATCTACAGTAGTTATTTAATGGCAGCAAAATTAAAGGATCATCATAGAGGAGAAATTAATAAAAATTGAATCTTTGTGTTTTGTGTGTATTTTTTAGAACTTTTAAAATAATAACAAACTTGTTTTTTTTGCTCTTTTTCCAACCTTTTCAAAATCACATAGAAGGTGAAAAAATAAAAAGATAAAGAGGGAAAAAAGTAAAGCATTACATCAAACTTTTCAAAAGCACACAAATTCAATTTGTAGCAAGAGAAACAACATATTATATTATATATAATGAAAACAAGATTTCATAAAATAAGTGAAAAGTAAAAAAAAAGGGATTAATATTTCTAATTTTTGGAGTTTGTACCTGTGGCCATTGAGAAGTATCCATTGATGATGAAGAAGAAGGATTAATATTTTTGGTAAAAAAAGAAAAAAAAGTAGCTTTTGGAAGTTCTATGTGCTTTAGCCTTTATGTGTGTTTATAGAGAGAGTATGTGTAAGTAATGCTTAACAACAACAATAACATTACTCAATGCCTTAAAGACTCTCGTCCATTGCAAGGTAAGGAGTGATCGGATGTACATAGCCTGATTTTATGTTTAAAAACATAGCGTGACTGTTTCTAGATGACCCATGATAAGCGTCGAAAGTTGCATTGACTAACTGTTACTTCACAATTGAAAGGAGCGCAGACAGTTTAAAGAGTCATTTTGTTTTATTCCATCATATGCCAAAACCAAAAAATAATAAATCTTTGACTTCATCCGAGATTGATGAAAAATATGTAAGTAATGCTTAATTATTAGAAAATGACATTCTTTTTCTCTTATTCTATATTGATTATATAGTACTCTATTATTAGTTAATGGAGGAATATATGTCCTTGGAGAGGATAGTCATTTTTTAGATGGATATTTTTTATTTTATACGATAATTAAAAAATTATTAATAAATTGATTAATTTTAATATTTTATCTTTTATTTATATTAATTAACTTCTTAAAAATTAAATCTTCAACATTTGTTTAAACTTTAAAGGATCATATTAATTATAATGATAAAATTTAAAAAATTAATTAATTATATCTTAATTTAGTAAGTGATCAAAAAATATGGGACACATATTTTTTTCGTTTCAAAAAGAATGATCTACCTTCCTTTTTGGTATATTTAAAAAAGTGACCTATTTTCTTTTTTGGTAAATTTTAGTTTCAACTTTTCACGTAGTATGTTTAAAGTAACAAGATTAAAATTTTTTTTAGTACATTTAATATAATTTTAATTTAGGATCACAAGATTGAAAATTTTCTTAAGTCTTTTTTTTAAACGGAGGGAGTAGTATTTTCTTTTTTTTTACTTTTATCATTTTCTGTTGATTTAATTGCTTTATTCATCTTGTTATTCTAATTTGTTGTTATTTTCTTTACAATTCTACTTTGCTTATATTACTTTTAAGCCAAGGGTGTACCAGAAATAACTTTTCAATCTGATAAAGATAAACGTAATTATTCAAATTCATTTGTGATATTATTTTTAGTACATTATAAAATTGTTCGAGTTAATATATGCATATTTCAATTATTTTATGAAGTATATATTATCTCCTACTAGCACAAATATATCGAATTATAACTCTATACATAAAAGACTTTGAACTGTTGAGACACAAAGTCCCACATTGGTAGTTAATGGGATGGGTGGTATCCTTATAAGGTTTAGGCAATACTCTTACCTTTAAGTTAGCTTTTTAGGTGGGAGTTAGGCCTAATACCTAATTCAACATTGTATCTTGTCCACGCACCAGATGCTTTTGAGCTGGCTTTTGGGGTGTGAGTTAGGTCTAATACCTTCTTCAACATGAACACCTAGCTAATATTTTTTCCTCCCTAGTAATTTGTCTTATTATTATTCTTAGCCTTATATGAGTCAATTTATACACTAAAAAATCTTATATTCTTTTGAAATTAATTATTTCAATGCGGAAATTATATGGACGGATTCAATGTCAAGGATCTAGATGAGTTTGTTATCTTACTTGTACACATATTGTGCAAATCTTTTTATATTTCATGCAAAGAGTATGAGGGAATATTATCTTGTCTGCGTCATATCATCCAATGTGGGACATAGTACAATCTCTCGTGTTAATTATCAATAAAATGAATATTGCGAGCTCAAAAAATGAAGTCGTTTTTATTAGAGAAATATTTTTTTCATCAATTTTGGATGGAGCCAAAGATTTACTATTTTTTGGCTTTGAGGTATGATGGAATAAAGCAAAATGACTCTTTAAACTGTCTGCGCTTTTTTCAATTGTGAAGTAACAGTTCGTCAATGCAACTTTCGACGCTCATCATGGGTCATTCGAAAACAGTCGCGCTATATTTTTAAACA
>JAOTQJ010000102.1:2826091-2838930 GCA_025642045.1 Solanum sejunctum | reverse complement strand
ATGACTCTTTAAACTGTCTGCGCTTCTTTCAATTGTGAAATAGCAGTTAGTCAATGCAACTTTCGACGCTCATCATGAGTCATCTAGAACAGTCGCGCTATGTTTTTAAACATTGGGATCAGGCTGCGTACATCCGACCCCCCTTTACCCCGCAATGGGCGGGAACCTTTGAGGCATTAAAGTAATATTATTGTTGTATTATCTAGAAATTCTAAAGAGATTAACATATACGTAAATCTTATCTTTACTTTATAAAAATAGAAAAATTATATCTGACCTTCACTTATAAAACGTTAATTCCCACAAAACTAAAGTGAGAACAGAAACATAAGAAATCAGTGGATAAAGTTAAAGATAAAAATGCAATATGAATACTATTTATTTGAAATTAGACGGTCTAAATTAATTGTGAAAATAAAAGTGGAACACATAATTTGCAATCATTTTCAATTAAAAATCTCAATGTTTCCTATAGTGTGTGCCATAGATTTTATAATGGACCACAATATCTGAGAGAAAATCTATAAATGGGTCTAATTTCTTCAAATATTTGCCACGTTGACATTATGTTCCAAACAATTATTGTTAATTTTCAACAATAACAACACAACATACCCAGTATAACTTCATAAGTGAGATATAGAGAGGATAGAATATACGTAAATTTTACCACTAACATAAAAAATAGAGAGATTGTTTCCTGAAAACCTCGTCTCAAAACATTATTCTTAATTTTCATATATATGAAATTTATATATATATATACACCCCACCCCCTCAAACCACCCACCCCACATGCATGATCTCGTATTTATGAGGCCTATGGGATGATAGAGCCCACTTGAAAATGCCCATGGGCCTGGGCCTCAATGTCTTTCACTTTTGGAAAACTTATGCGGGTAAGTAAATATATACAAATTAATTAGTTAATATAGTTATATTTTGAATTAATTATGATTTGGAGAAAATATTTAAATGTAATTATAGTTTGTCATTTGTGTAATTCACGTGATTTATACAAATATTGTGCGCAAATTAAATTGTATAGCGAAATATACAAATAATGTGAATTATATAGCCAATTATACAAACGTTTTGTGCACGAATTGTGTAATGAATATACAAATGCTAGAAAAAAAACTATGAATTATATTATGAATTATACAAACATTGTGCACAAATTATGTAGCGAAATATACAAACGCTATACAAAATTTGCGAATTGTATAGCGAATTATACAAATGTATAAAGATGTTGTACGAATTATATAAACGTTGTTATAATTGTAGTTACGAAATATAATTACCTAAACTATAGCTATGAAGTATAGTTAAGATATTTTAAGTGACTATATACAGAAGTTTCTCTTTTATTTATGAATAATTTATGGACTTTTTCGATTCTAATTAAAAATTTATTTTCAACAAATCAAAAATTTCATAAGAAATCATTGGATCACGATTTAAAATTTTATAAGCTATTGCAAATATTAGATAACAACCCAATGCTTTTTTAATAAGTTTGAGAACTATTAATGTACTCACAATTTTTTTTATATTATTATTTTTTAAATAGAGCCCAAAAAAAATTCTAAATATAGAAACCTAAAAGAAAGACCATTTGTGTAAATTGGCCTCAATTTTTTCAAATACATGGAAAATTTTGGTCTTAATGTGCCTAAATATTTTACATATTTAGAAAGTGCCTAAATATAACATATCCCTATTTTGCATGTAATGTAACTCCATTTTGGAATGTAATAAAATAAGAAAAAATTATCTTAATACGCATTTTATTTTATCATAATCTCTAAAACTTCCTATCATTTGAACAAAAAAAAGCAAAAATTTTCTCTCAAATACATCCCTCCCTACGTATCTGGGTGTCTGCTGATATATCCCAAGGTCCACTGATATATTCGAAATCTTTAAAAAGACACTTTTGTAATTTAGAAAAAAAATAAGAAAACAATATAATTAAGTTTTAACATTATAAAATTTATATAAGCTATATATAAAATAAATACTCTATCTGTCTCATTTTATGTAACACCCTCTCCTTTTCAGTCTGTCCCAAAAAGAATGTCACCTTACTTTAATTGAAAATAATTTACCTTTAAAATTTACTTTTTATCTTTAATAAAATAATTTTCAGTCACCCAAATATATAAGAATGAGTTTAGACCACAAGTTTCAGAAGTTTTTCTTTCTTTCTTAAACACCATACCAATTCAAAAGATATCACATAAAATAGGACAAAGGAAATAATTAATTATACCCACAAATTTGCCCAAAAAATTAGTATGAATGAGTCATCTTCTCGAATGGATAAAGCTAAGTATATAGTATAAATATAATTCCATGGTCAATGTACAGGTTGTATAATATATATGTATATGGATAAAAGCTAGTGTATATATATTATATATTAGACTACTTTTATGGTTTTACGCAACAAATCACGCCATCAACTATTCAAATTGACACACCAACACATACACTAAAGCAAAACTAAGTCAAAGGCACTTATTTTGTTTAGTAGTGAAATGACAATTAAAAATTATTTTCTCTATCATCAATCAAACAACAACAATAATATTTACCCAATGCCTCAAAGACTTTCGTCTATTACGAAATAAGGAGAGATCGAATGTACATAGTCTGACCCTTATGTTTAAAAATATAGCCCGACTATTTTCGGATGACCCATGATGAACGTCGAAAGTTACATTGATTAACTGCTATTTCACAATTGAAAGAAGCGCAAATAATTTAAAGAGCCATTTTGTTTTATTTCATCATACCCCAAAGCCAAAAATAGTGAATCTTTGGCTCCATCCGAGATTGATGGAACCATCCGAGATTGAGTTAAAAGGAGGAAAAATATATTTAAATATTTCAATTTTTGAGTTTCATAGTGTGTAAACTATTAGGTGTGTGAATTTTCTATTTGAGCTATCACCAAATGTTCATCAAAACACAGCTTAATCATTAGTTGAATTGCATTTCGATTGATGATAGTTTAGATCAAAATTCACATACTTAATAATTTAAAAAAATTAAAATACTTTAAATGTAATTTTGTCGAACAAAATTGACGATCAATTGGTTTCAACAACTTTTTACTTCTTTTGTGGTGTTACAAGATCTAATATATGCTAAACCATATCATCTCATATTCTATATTTTGTATTTAGTTAGTCATGTTAAATATGTGAATAAAAATTTATATCGATAATTGAAAAGAATATATAATAACTTATATAAAAGATGTAAGGAAATCATAATTGTGTGAATTATTTTGAAACATTTTGTAGATATGGCTTAAATAGAATAAGATCACACTATAATCAAAAGTATTTTTGAGTTATTATGATTTAACTGGTATCAGAATTAAAAATTCAGCAAAACGAGTATTAAATTATAGAGTGATGAAGTGGGCTTGACTTACCAACTTATTGATTTTCGAGTTGGTTTACTATCTTTATTTATAGTTTTGGAGACGCATAAAAAAAGAAGTAAATATACTTTGATGAAAATAAACATTCGATGATATTTGTGGAACACAATCAATTTATATGTAATATAAAGACTTAGTTGAATATGTGAATAAATATCTATTTTAATAGCTGAATAAATATATATAAAATGTAGAAAAACTCTTAATTAATAATGTGAGATAGTTAAAAAAAATGGTACAAATTCAGTCCAAATTGAAAAAAAAATATTTATCAAATTTAAGAATATCTTTAGGTTATTATAATCTAATAAGTCCAAATTATGGCACAATATCTTTTAAATAACGTATATGCTATAATATAAATTGTTGGCCAAATTTCTCAAGTCTGTCTTTTGTTTTGATTAAAGTTTAGGGTGTGTTTGGTCTCAAATTCTTTTTTTTTTCTTCACGAAATATTTTTTAATTTTTTCATGTTTCGTTAATAGTGAACAAAAAAAATAAGTAATATAAATAATATTTTTCACTGTTAATCGTCTTCTCTCAAACCTCCCAACACATGCCCCCCCTCCCCGCCTTCTACCTCGCCCCACCCACACACTCCACCGCAATCTCAACCTCATCCTTATAGTATTTTTTCTAAATTATATTATACATAGACGTTCTTAGAATAATGTGTGTTGCTTAATTACTTATCAAATATATATGAAGTTAGAAAATTACTTATATAATTACTTTTCATTTTGCTTAGTTTTTCTCTTTTAAATTCTGGTATCAAACACTCGTATTGAAATTCAACAAATTCATATTAATTCACTTGTGTAAGAATCATTTAAAGAGAAACACCACCTAACAAGATTTATATTGACTCAAAATTTAAGATCTTTAATTTAAAATGAATACATCTTATTCATCCTATCACGATTTTTATTAATCCTAAAAAAACATTTTTATTCCTAATGGACACACTCTTAGAATAAATCAATGATGTTTGATGAAAAGTAGATGAACATACCATGGAAACATGACAAATGAAAGGTCAAAATACATTACTATTTTGAAATAATTAGCTAACGAGAGGCCCCAATTTTATTTTTTTGTAATCTGGATTTTTCTTAAGACTACACCGTCCATACAAATAATAAATGAAAACAAAACAAAATAAAACACCAAAAAAGAAAAAAAAAAAGGAAGAAAACGATGTAAAGAATAGGATATATTGGACAGTTTGATACACTAAATTTTTGTTACATGTGTAAATTAAAAAAATATTATACTTTATTTTATCTTATATTTTTATTAAAAATTATTTTCTTGATTTAAATTCATACCTTCGAATTACATAATAACAATTGTATTCTTATCGCATCAAGAGTTTCCTTCAAAATGGTGGACTAATTGTTAGATTTATATTTTTGTTGTTACTATTAATTAATTTATAATTTTTTATATGCATGGCAATGTTTTTACAGTCGGATGAAGCCAAAAATTCATTATTTTTTGGTTTTGGGATATAATAGAATAAAATAAAATAGTTTTTTAAACTGTTTGCGTTTCGCTCAATTGTGAAGTAACAGTTATTCAATACACCTTTTGACGCTCGTCATGGGTCATTCAAAAATAGTCGCTCTATGTTTTAAACATAGGAGTCAGACTGCATACATCTGACTCCTTCTTACTCCGCAATGAGTGAAAGATTTTGAGGCAATGGAATAATATTATTTTTTATATGCATGGCAAGTTCTAAATAATTTCTTTAGGAGGAAAAGTCCACTAGAGAGGACTTTTTCTAGTGAGAGATTTTACAAAGTTCTTAAAGAGGAAATAATCTTCAACTTGATCATTATAATATATAATTAAATTAAAGCACAATAATAACAAAACCATATAATGCAATTTTACCATTATTTTATAAAATGTAAAGACAATATTCGATTGATCGTCGTCCTTTGATATTATTTATTTTCTTACAGATTTAAAACTAACAATATTAGTGAAATTATACAGACGTAATTATAATAGTATTATTATCATTATTTTTTTTTCCTTTTCATTATCTGCGTCTACTGTTAATTTTATCATATTTATAAATTATTATGTGTTATTCATTATTAATCGCATCTGTTATTCTTTTCCCTCCCCTTACATTTCATTTGTATCATATCTACTACTTTCTGCTTATGGGTTTTGAGATGAGGATTTTAGGAAATAACCTCTCTACTTTTATGAGGTAGCAATAAGATTTGCATACAATCTACCCTTCCCAGACCCTACTTGTGAGATTTCACTGGGTATTATGTTATTGTTGTAATTATAATAAAATTAAAACACTTACTTTTAGTCAAAAAGTGACCTATTTTTATTTTTTATTTTTTAATTATTTAAATTTATTTCAATTACCATGCTATACAAATTTATTATAATCCATTTGATTTTTTTTTAATCATAATAAAGAAGGTCGGAAGTCCTAGATCCTACCAAACATAAAAAATAAAAATTATATGATTATGTATCCTTCATATGACCTTTTAGAAAATGTGAATTATACTTTAAGTGATGTAAAGGGACCAATGTATAAACTTACACTAACAATTAAATAATTTGTATAGTTACACCAATATATATACAACCTCCATTTCCTTTCTATAATTATAATATAAAAATATAATTATTTTTTTTCATAAATGATGCCAAAAAAGATCGCTTGGCAGCTGATTTGGAAATGAATTATGTAAGTTTTAAGTAAAAAATTTTACTCCAACACAAACTTTCTATGATTATGAAAATATAATCATTATTTTAATAAATGATACTAAAAGAGATCGTTTGATAATTGATTTGAAGATATACCATCACGTTTTACACATAATTAGGATAAAAGTAATTCATATATAAATAATACTTTTTTTAGTTTAGTTTTTAAAAATCCGCATAAGCAATAGATGAATAAATTATGGATGAACCTATGATATATTCTTTTACGAAATGAAAAATAAAATAACTAAATACATAAATAACTATTTTCTACATAACTGATCCTCCTTTCATCTCATTTTATATAACATTTTTTTATTAACACGATGTTTAAAGAAAAAAAACTTCTAAAATTTGCAGTCTAATATTTTTAGATTTTATTGTGTAGAATCATTTTAATAAAAGTAAAAACAAAACAACAACAGCAACAACAACATACCCAGTGAAATCCCATAAGTAAGATCTAGAGAGGGTAAAATGTACGTAAACCTTACCACTGACTTATAGAGAAAGAGAGACTGTTTACGAAAGACCCTTGTCTCAAAAGTATCAAGCCCTAAAAGCAGAAAATACTAGATATGAAAGTACAAGATAATATATATAATACAATAAAATTAACAAATATAATACGAACAATAACAACACAAAATATAAAGACACGACTAATCCTACTAATCTACTATATCACAAGGTTAAACATCATCCTACTTCCAGTGCCTATTAACCTTCTATCCAGAATAATAATAAAAAAAAAAAATTAAATTTAAATTTTCAATTAGAATAAAATATCATTTTTCAAAAAAAATAAAAAAATAAAAAATGTCATATATAAAATAAAATAGAATATATATATTCAAAATAAATATATAAATTTTTTCACAGCTAATTACGATACTACGCATATAACTCTTTACATGGTACCAAACGACTCTTTAAGTTGTCGTTAACAGACATGACACGATTCGTTACAACCGTTAATTGGACGGATGCAACAAGGTGAGGGGTAAAACCGTCAGATGAATATTAAAAGATTTGTCTGTCCATTCATTCAAAGTGAAAAAGGCCAGAAAACAAAACTCTCTCTCTTTCACCTTCCACCTTCAAACATACCCTTTCCTTTGAAATCTTCAATTTCTTTGACTTCATATCTTTGAGATCATTTCCCAGTTTTTGTGGGGGTTTGTCTTTTTTCTTCTATTTTTTTGGGATTTTTTTTGACTTGAGTCCACTTGGTTTCTTCAATCTCTATTTCAATTTTGTGGATGCTAAAGATCAAATCTTTTTGCTGAAATAATTTGTGGGGGTTCTTGATTAAGTAAGTCCATGGTAGTTAAGGTAAGAAAAATCTTTTTCTTTTTCTTAACTGATGTAGTGATACTTAGTAGTGACTATTAATGTTGAACAGTTATAATTTGATTACTGTTACTGTTATTTATTTACCCTTTTGTAAGATCTGTTATGGGTGTTACATATTTTCTGTTTAATCATAATTGGGGTTTGCTTTTATGCTTAATTCTTGATTATATGAGGAGTTTAGGCTTTAAAGATATTTCCTTATGTTGTTTATGGGGGTTTCTTTTGGGGTTGTTGGTGTGAATTGTGAGCTTTTTGACTTGAGTCCACTTGGTTCTCAGTCTTCATATCAATTTTGTGGATGCTAAATTTTTTTGTGAAATAGTTTCTGGGGTTGTTTTTTTAGCTTTGAATTTGTAGAAGTATAAGCATGTTTGTGTTAGCTTTCTGTTGACTGTATGCAATTTGCTTTTATGAACTCAAAGATTCTGTTTTTATGTACCTTGTTGGGGATTACATTACTGTATTTTCATGTTGACTTGGTTGCTCAACTGCCCTTTTGGAGGATCTGTTTTTTTTTCCTTTTCATTGTAGTGGGTGTTGGCATGTTTTCTTTTATCATAATTGGGGTGTGTGCGCTCAATTGTTGATCATATGGGAATTTTAGACTCTAAAGATTTTTCCTTTCTGTTGTTTATGGGGATTGATTTTGAGACAAGGGTTTTCCGGAAACAACCTCTATATCTCCATGAAGTAGTGGTAAGGTCTGCTATACTTTTACCCTCCCCAAACCCCACTTGTGGGATTCCGCTAGGGTATGTTGTTGTTGTTGTTTATGGGGATCTTTTTTGGGATTGGTGGTGTGAATTGACGGATTAGGTTGTTTTCTATAGTTATCTTTCCCGTTTGATTGACAATTTCTAAAATATCTTGCTATTGAAGTTTGCTTCTGATTTGATTTTCTGTTCTTTCAAGGAGTATTTTAATTCGAAGAATGATGGGAACTTACAGTGAGACTGAAGAAGATAGTTTCTTTGATATATGTGCTGAGACTGGTTCTCTCTCCGATTTGGGTTTAGATGGTTCTGATGCTTGTACTCGTAATGAGATATTCGAACGTGCTTTGGGATATGAATTTTGGACTCAAGATCCTGAAAGTGTTGATGAACGTCGCCATAGATTCTTGAAATGGATGGGTTTGAACTCGAATTGTGACAGATCTGATTGCTCCGATGAAAGAGAGACGAGTGCTGATAGGATTAGGGATGACAATGGGACTGTGCTGGCAAGCTCAAATGCTGAAGGCAATTTTTTCTCTGGTCGATCTTCCCAATCTTTGGAGTCAAATGAAGCTCTAGAATTGGAGGAGGATGCTGAAGAGGATCCAATGTATTGGAAAATTAGGAATCTGGACAACGGATCTGAGTTTGTTGCAGATGAATTAGGCCAGGATGGCATGCTTAGCCGACTACGTGAAGTAGGTACAAACAAGATACTCACTATTGAAGAGTTTACGAGAACTCTTGGTTCATCGGCTTTGGTTCAACAATTGCTGCATAGAGATTTTAAGGGACTCAGTACAGTTAATGCAAAGACGAAAGTGAGAAATTTGCTTCAAAAACTCACTGTTGGCACCCGACACAAAGTGAGGACAAAGCCAGAGGCTGCTACTCAAAGAGTTCGGGTCCAAACCAGTAAGAAGGAATCAAAAGAACTGTCCTCGCTTTACACAGGCCAAGAATTCCTGGCACATGAAGGCTCCATCATAACAATGAAGTTCAGTCCTTGTGGCCAATACTTGGCAAGTGCTGGCAAAGATGGCACTGTGCGCATTTGGAGAGTGGTTGAGGACGAGATGTCAAAAAACTTCAATGTCCACGATATTGACCCCTCTTGTTTATACTTTTCACTGAATCATTTGTCCAAATTAGCTTCTCTCAATGACAACAGAGAGAAGATCAATGGGATGAAAGTGATGAGAAAATCATCAGAATCAGCTTGTGTTGTCCTCCCGCCAAAGTTATTCCGGATAATGGAGAAACCAGTCCGCGAGTTCCGTGGGCATACGGGTGAAGTCTTGGCCCTCTCATGGTCCAAAAATGGGGTCAGTATAATAATATCTCACTGTCTTAAGTTTACTAAATACTCTCTCCGTCCACTTTTACTTGTCCATTATTCTAAAAATAGATACTTACTTTTACTTGTCCACTTTAGCCTAACAAGAGAAAAACTGTAATTCATGTATGGACACCATTTTTGCTGCAGTATCTGCTGTCATCTTCTGTTGATAAAACAGCTCGTCTCTGGCAAGTTGGACATGATAAATGCCTTGGTGTTTATTCGCATAATAATTATGGTGAGCCTATTTCTGTGCTTACGCTGTGCTTGCTGAAGTATTTTTCTAAACCTTAAAATGGATGCTCATCTCGTACATCTGTCAATGTCAGTCACTTGTGTAGAATTCAATCCCATGGACGATAATTATTTCATTAGTGGCTCAATAGATGGGAAAGTACGTCTCTGGGAGGTGCATGGTTGTCGAGTGATTGATTGGACTGATTTAAAGGAAATAGTGACTGCTATTTGTTACTGTCCTGATGGAAAGGTTTAATCGCCTTGCTTCTTTATTTAAGCCTTTTTAAAGATGGTTACTTGATTTTGGAACTTAATTTTCTTGCTTGTGATTGGTGCAGGGTGGTGTTGTGGGATTCATGGATGGCAATTGCCGTTTTTATGATGTTGTTGGTACAGTAGCTTGTCTTTTCTTGACCTTTTTTTTGTAGTTCTTTCATTTTCTCGTTGTTTTGCAGATAAATGTTCTCAATATTAGCTCCGAGAATAGAACAATTCTGGCAACTGATTTTGTCCCCCGTCTAAATTGCTAGAGTAGGTTATCATGAAAGAAAAACATATAATCATGCAATATGATTCTGTAAACTTCTAACTGCGCTTTGCAAGTTATGATTTCCATATAATACTCATCGAGAATTCCTTGTACTGCTCGAGAAGTTAAAAAAAGGGAGCTAATCGCTGACTATAAAATTGTATTCGTGAGTTCAATGCTGCTATGCAAGAAAAGGGGAAAGTGGAGGGAGGGAGTTGTGTTCTCCATCCGTTTTGAGTTGTCTTCAAAAGCGTTCATATTATATATTATGAAGTATTTATCCTGTTTAATTCTACTCTATCAGACAATTCACATTAATGGACTACCGTTTCTGTGTGTTAGGTAATTGTTTGCAGATGGGCCTTCAGGTATGCCTGCAAGCCAAGAAGAAGCTTACTAACAAGAGAGTAACTGGATTTCAGGTAAACCATTCTCGTGGTTTCTTGTCCCTCGATTTCTACTAGTACATGTTGTTTATTATGCTTTGGCTATCATTTTCTTTCTTGTGGTTACTGTTCCTTTTATGCTCTCCCTATTATTTGCAATGTCTTTATTACTTTGTTTTCTCCTTTTAAATATACTTTGATATGTGTTGCCTGAGCCAAGAGTCTTGTAAACAACCTCTGTACCTCCACGACGTAGGGGTAAGATCTGCCTACACTCTATTTTCCCCAAACCCCACCTCCCCACCTGTAGGATTTCATTGGATATGTTGTTGTTGTTGCTTGAAACCTAACTAAACTTTCATCACGCAGTACTGTCCAAACGACTCGAGCAAAGTCATGGTTACTTCAGCTGATTCACAAGTTAGAATACTTTGTGGATCCAACATCATCTGCAAATTCAAAGGTATGTTGGTTGCATACCCTCTACCTCCCTGTCCCCACCAAATTCTTGTTTTCGTCACGCTTTACCCTCTATCTCCCTGTCCCCACCAAACTCTTGTTTTCGTCACACTTTAGCCTAACTTTTGCAGGCAAGCAGCTCTCTGATAAGGCGTTTTTGAGTAGTTTTTCTGAAACTGTTGTCTCTGCCGCATGTCCAGGAACTCAAAATTCGGCTAGTCAATGTCCTGCATCATTCACATCGGATGGGAAACATATTCTGACGGTCACTGAGGATTCAAATGTTTATATCTGGAACTACAGTAACGAGGACGGAACGACTAACCAAGCCAAGAAAGTTCGGTCATCCGAGAGTTTCTTTTCCCAAAATGCATCAGTTGCCATACCTTGGTCTGGCTTTAAAACCAATCCAGGGACAACACTACCAGGAAGTGTTTTAGCAAAGGGTGATGTCAACGAGAACTCATTGCCAAAGACTTCATCTTTACAAGATTGCTTCTCCTTGGGATGTGCGTCTTTCTTAGATTCTCTACTAAAGAGCTCTGCCACATGGCCGGAGGAGAAACTACCCGAATCAAGCCCTCCTGCAACTGTCTCCCCTTCTATATGTAAATCCGAGTACAAGATCTTGAAGAGTGCTTGGCAAAGTGCATTGAGTTCAAGCCATTTGTGGGGTCTCGTGGTTGTCACCGCAGGACTGGATGGATGCATTCGAACATTCCTCAACCACGGGTTGCCTATTTGTTTCTGAGATTCTTTTCCCCCGCGATCTTCAGTCTAGTGGTAAGAGCGCAACGCATAACGCCTATGTTAGGCTATTCTGAATTCTGCCAGAGACAGAAGCCTGAGATTTTTCCTGGTTTTCTCTTGCTTGTATTTTATGTCAATTCTTGGCTGTGTCACCAAAATTTGTTTCAACACAGAGAATATTGTATCCAATAGGTTATATTAATTGTGCTTAGAGCACAAAATGTATATGTAATTGTTATTCACATGTATGAAAATCATAGTACAAATATTATTATTCATTTGTTCAGTTGAAGCCCTTTGAATTTGAACTGTATGTAACTATGGCTATATTAATTTTTACAATATAATAAATTTACATTGTTTCCATCAAGGAAACTGCCTTTGATACCCAAAATTGCATTTTGACTTGGGGCAGAAATGCGCTCCGAATTATATTTTTTTGAAAAATTGTACGAACTCGTCCATAACAAACTTGCCAAGAGTCTCAATAGGCTCGATGGTGTTGGACAACATCAGGGAGTATTTTATAGGCTCCGAAACAAAAATTAGGTGATTTGATAGTTTTTCGTGGATGTTAGTCCATGGAATTTGAGGCTGTCGGTGCTTCGGGCCTATTTTCCCAAAAAATTATATGAACCCATTAATAATGAACGACTAATATTGGGCAGAGCGAGTACCATATAGTGAATTCTTTTGACCTTTTCATGTATTTTTCTCTCACATTTTTACTTCGTTTAGTAAAAATTTTAATTCTGTCACGATTTACGACGAGTATGGTTGAAAAACCTCACTCTACCTCATGTTTTTATATACTCTTCTATAATTAGAAATAATTTACCTTTAAATTTTTTTATCT
>JAOTQJ010000102.1:2787736-2800827 GCA_025642045.1 Solanum sejunctum | reverse complement strand
TGAATTTTACCCCTCCATAATAATGAAGTTGTTTGTGTATTGGGTGTTGTATTAACTTCTATAATAGAATGAAGATTTAAATCGTAAAAATTTATGAAGTATATCTTGAAGTGATGATACTTTGTAAGAAATTGTCTAGAGTCGAATGGTTCTTTAAGATTTCGATGCACATACTTGACACCAAAGCATTACGAGAAGTTCAGGGAATGTCTTGACACTATCCTTTCGTAATAATAGAGTTGTCGATGTATTGAATGTTGCTTTGTTGTGCGTTATTGTCTTAAAAAGAAATATTTGAAAACAGTAATAGTTGACGAAGAAACTTATTCTATTTGGTCATTGCTGATGTTTTTTATCCCAAATCTTTGGGGATGTTATTTTCAACAACGATGATTACACTTTTTTATATTATTTGTACCATTATTTGATTTACGGCCTCGTGAATTTTAACAATACTATTAATCAATTTCACAATGAGTTATGTATTGGCCATTTCAACTCTTCCAAATAGTTTAACTTTTTCTCTTACAGCAATAAAGGGTTAAAAAAAACTTTAATTTCAATTTTATAAATAGATAATTTTGTATAAGACTTCTTCATTACTTCCTACTCAATGAGAGGTGCATCTAATTTATTTACCCACTCATCAGACCTAACTTACATTGATAAATATTTTTTATTTGGTATTAAATATTTACTTATTTTTTTCAATCTCGGATAAAGTCAAAAATTGACTATTTTTTTGCTTTGGAGTATGATGGAATAAAGCAAAATATCTCTTTAAAATGTCTGTGTTTCTTTCATTTGTGAAGCAGCAGTTAGTCAATACAACTTTCGACGCTCCACATGGGTCATCTGGAAACAACCGCTTTATGTTTTTAAATATAGGGGTTAGGTTGCGTACATCCGACCCTCCCTCACCCCACAATGAGCGAAAGCCTTTTGAGGCACTGGGATATATTGATGATGTTGATGATGATTAAATATTCACTTAGTTTGATTTGCGTAATGTATGTTCAACTTTTTTAATCCTCATGAAATTAAATTCAAATATTTCTGGAGATAGATTTTCATAATCTCAAATTCGACTCCTCAAAATTGGAGGAATCTGAACTATTTCAAATATTGATTCAAATTTACGTATTACTAACTTAATACCCATAAATTTTGAGGAAATTTCTCATGTATAAATAATAAGCTCTATTTTTTAAATTTCCTTCAAATTGCATCTAGGTGAACACATAAGGAAATTGCTTTATGAGACCCATTAAAGGGAACCAAAAGAATTTTTTAACAAAAAAAGTGATTTTCATTAGTAATTTTTTAACAATAACATATTCAGTGAAATTTCGCAATACAAGTGGGGCCTATAGAGAGTAAAATGTACGCAAATTTTATTATTATCTCATAGAGATAGAGAGGGTATTTCCAAAAGACCCTTATTTTAAAAAAAAATATCATCCCTAAAAGCAGAAAAAACTAGATATTAAACAATTAATAAAATGGACAACAAATGAAAATTTATTAAGAGAATAAAAGTAACAAAATAAAATGATATAAAATAACAACACAGTATATAACGACACGACTACAACTATTAGCCTACTATATCACAAGGTCCAACATCATCTAACCCCTACTAGTTTTTTAATCTTTTACTCTAATACGTGATCTCCACTCTTTTCTATTAAGATAAATGTTTTCGATAATATGAAACTGCATCATATTCTATCTAATTACACCCCTAAAATATTTTTTTAATCTACCTTTACTCTTTCACATAATCTCTAAATTCATTCTCTCTCGCACATTCCCGCATAAATCGAATGTGATAGACATGATGCTTCCAAGTCCCACCAAGCTTTAATAATATTGCAGATAAAAAGTGACTGTTGTGAGTTTAAATGTTTTACTTCTTACTGGGACTCGATGATTTAGTTGATTTTCTAAATATTAAATTGGTGGCTTTAAAAAAAAAAAGTGGTGAGGAAGCAAAATCACAAAATGGAGTCTATGTTAGTATCCTTTATTCATATTATATTTTATATTATATTATATGTAGATATAGAGGAAAATTATGTACTTTAAAGTCATTATAAAAAAACAAAAGTGATTCTACTTTACTATTCTTGAGTGCTTCATTACTGTTGATGGTGATTAGTGTGCTAATCTTTTGTCATTACTATAATACTTTAATTAACTCCATTTAATGATTTAATCAATCGTATATATTGTACAACCACAAAATTTCAAATTTTCTATTGACTACATTTTTTGAACATGGAATTCAAAGAAATCTGGTGAAAAGAGCCCGCTTACCCACTCCACTCCCCCTCCGCCAATTGCTAAGAGCCTTGCCCTCTTGTCATTTCATGTCAAAAAGACTACAATCGATCGATAGTAGATCATACCTCCACTGTTAATAAATGGCGGCAAGACTCGAATTTTGAACCTCTGCCTGCTCTATTAAGGTGAATTGTGTGAACCGTCTCATCTAAAAACCTTAGATATCAGAGAAGGAACATTTTTATTTAGTTAATTACGTATTAACAGTTAGTACGATTCTGCCTAGTGTCTTACTGGACAAGGCTAGGTTAGCGACTCCTTATAACATGTCATCCCGCGTGAGTTTCTAATTAACAAGATCTGCATTCGACATCTCTAATGTCAATCAATTCTTGATCAGCATTTTTTGATTGATTAAAATAATTGCATATATTCCTGAACTTTCAATTCAATTATTTTTTAAAATTATTAAGTCAAATATATTAAGGAAATAGTCTCTCTACTTCGATAAAGTAGCAGTAAGGTCTGCGCACAATTTACCCTCCCTAGACCCTATTTGTGGGATATTACTGGATATGTTATTGTATTAAGTCAAGTATATAAGTCATATATTTATAAAAAAAAATTTAAACAACAAAAAGACTTTGATTTTTATAGTGCTAGTTTTCTTTCTTTGAAAACACAAATTAATTTAACATGACTATGTATATTATTGTTCAAATAAATATATAATTACCTCGATAATTAGAAGCAAATATTGAAAATTCCAATTTGGAGTGTACTAGAATTTGAGGGCCCCATTAAGTTGTCCACCCACTAATATTATTGTTAAAAATATGAATATTAAAAAACTTTCGTTAATTTGAATTCAATTAGAAAATTCTATTTTAAAGAATATAATATTTTTTATTAAAATTAACTTCCATTTTAAAAGTTAAACTCAAGAAATAATATATCCGCTAGCATGCTTCAAATTATCTAGTTAATAAAATATTAGGTAAAAGAGACACTAGTAAAATTCAAAATTATTTCTATAAAATTTAAATTTTGAATCTGTCTCTATTATTAACTATTAAAATTTGAAATTTAAACCTCTAAATTGTCTTAATCCATGAAAAAAATAGTGTTTTCTCCACTTCCATTTTGGTCTATGAAAGTTACATATAAATATTATTATCATTTATTATTATTATTATAATTATTTAATTTGTAACTTTCAGACCTAAAGGACCCACAAGAATAGAAATAATAACGAGCTTTCTGCGTCATTTTTTAAAATTTTTATTCCAGAAAGTTTGAATGAGAGAAAAACATTAACTTTTAATACAGAAACAATTAAAAAAAAAGGAAGAATAAATATTATTATCATTTATTATTATAATTATAATTATTTAATTTGTAACTTTCACACCTAAAGGACCCACAAGAAAAGAAATAATAATGAGCTTTCTGCGTCATTTTCTAAAATTTATATTCCAAAAAGTTTGAATGAGAGAAAAACATTAACTTTTAATTCAGAAACAATTAAAAAAAAGGAAGAAGTTATTTCTTAATTAGTAAGTTAAGAAAGTATTTATATAATTACACCACATATTAGTAGAGATAATTTAAAATTTGTCGTTTATTAGTTGTTATAACGATCTCAAATTAATATTTATAATGGTAATAATTGAATTTACAATTAAATATTTAATAAATTTCTCTATATGTATATCTATTGTATAATTTTTTTACGATAAACATGAAGTAATCTACAGCTTGATAAAAATGATAATTAATTTTCTTATCACATATTAAACTATATTGATAGTGTAAAACATACTTTAGTGTGACTACATGCAACTTATACAGTATTTATATAAATTAATAAAGAAGTTAAAAAATTAAGCTACTTGATACGTAAAAACTAATAAAATATTTAAGAAAAAATTACGAGGATGGGCAAATATATATTAATTAATTAGCTAACATAACTATAGTTTGAATTAATTAGGGTTTGCAACAAATATCTAGCTGTATTTTGAGTTTTGTATAATTCATGTGATTTGTACAAATATTGTGCGTGACTATATAAAAGTTATGCTACGAATCAAATTGTATACTGAAATATATAAACACTAAGAATTGATGAATAGCGACTTATACAAATATTGTGCACGAATAGTATAGCAAAATATACAAACTTTATACAAAAACTGTGAATTGTATAACGAATTATACAAATATATACAAATATTTTGTGAATTATACAAATGTTGTTATAACTTAGTTAAGAAATATAATTACCCAAACTATAACTATGAAACATAATTAATATATTTTTAAATGACTGTGTGCAAAAATTCCTCTAACTATTTTCAGATAAAAAAATAAATTATATTTCAAGTTTTATCATCCAACTAATTAATCTTTGTCTTAAATCACCTATCATTGCCGCCATTATCTTCCTAACCATTAGATTATTATTTTCATGATATTTTATTTAGACAATTAAATTAGTTCTATGTTTTTTATTGAACACCTTAATTTTTAATTTTTAATAAAGTATTCCAAATAGACATTTTCAATTCAAATTTGGAAAAAATCATTTGTGTTATTTATTAATTTGTTACATAGTTAAGTTAATCATATAAAATATGTTATCTACTTTAATTATATGCATTAATTTCAATAAGAAAATGTCTTGAATTTATAACTTATTAAGATGAATATATATAATTAAAGAAAATAATATATTTTATATAGTTAATTTAACTATTTAATAAATAAATGAGAATACACACATTAAAGTTTGAACTGAAATTGTTTAACTAAAATATGACATAATTCAAGCGTTTGAATGAAATATTCTGACAAATTTAAGGGTTCATTGTACATTAAACCTTTATGTAATATGAATTTTTTTAGTTATGTAAGGTTAAATTGATTGGATGAACCTAAGCACACCATACAAATAAATATTTATCATTTAACTCCTCCAAGAGTTGACTTCACATCTATAATTTTTAAGAATAAAAATTTAGAAACCACAAAAAATTAAAGTACTAGTAAAAACCACATTTTTATATTCAACAATATTTTTTAAAAATTTGACTCCAATTTTTAAACATGTTCTTGGATGATTTTAGCATAAACATTTTACAATATGGCATAAATTTTTTTTTCTTTTTTAAAAGAATTATGTCAAACAAATAGTTTGGACCACCTTAAGGAGATGAGGAATGTCTTACCACAAAAGAATAAATGATGGTGGTCAAATTGGCAACCATCAACTTTGAGAGAACAACAGGGCGACTATTTTCAAATGACCCATGATGAGTGTCGAAAGTTGCATTGACTAATTGCTACTTCACAACTGAAAGAAACGCAGACAGTTCAAAGAACCATTTTGCTTTATTCCATCATACCCCAAAGCATAATACTTGCAAAATATAGTCCTATTATCCATGTTGAATGTTGATGTATAAATTTGGAACATTCTATGTTGGATTAATCTATACTATGTATATATACACAAATGGAAACAGAATTTCAATTAAGAAATATTTAAAATTTAAAATTTAGAGAAATAAAATTATGTAAAAGCTAAGAAGTATCAATATATAATATTTATATATAATAAACTATATTTATCTAGCTAAAAAGTATAATTTTCGATGAAAAAATATTGATTAACACCCCTTAAATGTATATGAGTCTGTCACTATCACTGTATATATAGTCCCTTAAACTTGAAAATAAAATTAAACACTAGAATTATGGTTCGTTCTAATTGAACAACTCTACATATGATAAAATAATTAGTTTATTCTTTTTAAAGAAAAAACTGTATGTGTTCTCAAGTACATATTTTACATAAGTAAGCTAACTACTTTAAATACTTCCTCCATTCGGATTTACTTGTCAAATATCTTCTTTAATTTCTATTATTACTTGTCGTTATTTTTGACAAATTAAGGTAGGATAATTTTTTTTTTAATTATACCCTCAATTTATTAATATTAAGTTAATATATTTGAAAAATATAGTGAGTAAATATGTTTGAAACCCTATTGATTACTACGGTACAATGATAAATTTGTTGGATTTAATTAGTAAGTGTGAATTGGAAAATGAAGATTAGAAGAATATGGAAATGTAGAGGGAACCAAGTAAAGTGAAATGAAGAGTCATTTTTCACTCATCGGTAAAATAGAGGAAAAGTTTTGTTCTTATATTAAGAAACATTTTCTCTAACTCTTAAAGAGTCAAGTAGAGGTGACCCCTCATGCCGTCGTCGCTCGCTCGCCTACGGCTTCAGCTTTGCGCATACAATGTTTCTTTGGGACATATACCTTCCTTCCCAAAAGACACCATGCAACAGTTGAATTCGCGCCCAATGTTGGCTATAAATACAAACTTTTTCTGCATTATTCAAATATTGAAATTTCTCTTCTTCTGCATACATTTTTCTTATAAATATAATTTGAGTCTGCGTATAAATCCATTGCTAGAGTGTTGAGTTCGTTGAATTTACGAAAGTTTGAGGTACCACTACTTTTGTAATAGTTAATTTATTTTATCTTGAGAGGAAATAATTCACAAACTTCTAGTACAGTGAGGGGATTAAATTCCTTAATGACACACAATGAATTCTGTTGACTCAGATTGTTGAACATATTTTAGTTTTAGATTCTGTTTTGACATTGCTATTAAATTACAAGACTAGCAAAACTCGTCACACCAATAATCATTTTTTTAATAATGTATCAAGTCAAAAATTGACAAATAAATTCGAATAGAGGAAGTGTGTTATTTTCTTTTGGCTACTTAAGCTATTAATGAGATCATTGTATGACAAAATACATGTAAAAATTTAATCCATTAGATGGTTGATTATGAATAATTTAAGGGGGTTAATTAGTGGAATATCACATCACTAGAACACTATAAAGAAAAATAACTTTCATTTTACACTGTTCAAAATGAATAGTTTATACGATACAATTTCATTTTACACTGTTCAAAATGAATTTCATATTTCCATAATTAAATATGACTTAATTTGTAAATTTTCTTTATTACAAATGAAATAATTTATAGTTATAAATGTCTAAATTTTATTTGAGACTACAAATTTCAAAAAAAAAAAATCTCTCTACATAAAAAAAGGCTGTATCAATCAAGCAATACCAAATAAACTGAACAAAAGAAATTATAATAATCTTTCAAGCAATATATTTCAAGAGTCAAATCAACAACACAACAACATTACCCAAAGGCTCTCGCCCATTGCGAGATAAAAGGGGTCAAATATACGCAGTCTGACCCCTATATTTAAAAACATAGCGCGACTGTTTTCAAATGACCCATGATGAGCGTCAAAAATTGTATTAACTAACTGCTACTTCACAATTGAAAGAAGCGCAAACAGTTTAAAAAGCCATTTTATTTTATTCCATCATACCCTAAAGCCAAAAAATAGTGAATCTTTAGCTCTATCCAAAATTGATGGAGTCTTAAAATGTGTATATATTATTCGCTATTGTAGCATAGGTCCATGTGGAGTGAGAACTCGGGTAGATAAATCTTGTCAAATCTAGATGAAACATCAGAGTTAGAGCTTTCAATACGGGTTGATTCATCCCGTCAAACCATATGTATTTGTCATGGTTAAGTAACGAAATGAGGTTAGATGCATTTAAAGCAACCAAATTTAAGCGATAAACAGACATATATAGAATAATAAATGTCTCATAATACTTATTGATTTTTCATAAACACTCGATGTAAGTAAGTTTTTTTTGTTGCAACAACCGCACTTGAGTAATTACAACTACAGAGATGCAACAAACAAACTTTCACCAGAATCATAAATTACACATACACAAGCTTCTAATACTAACTACTCCTGAAGATTGCATATACCAACAAGACGACAGAGTCTCATCCTCTGTGCGTTATTATTGAAGATTGCAGATATCTGTTGGAAGTCAACAAGGCGAATATTATCCACATTCGAAGAGAAGCAAACAAGTGGATAATCTTTTTAGGAAAACGCGATCAAGAATGAAATCGAGTAAAAAAGATTCAATTTAGAAAGGCAAGTTGCAACCTTTATTCCCTTCCAAGTTTTCATGTTGAAGCAGTTGTTTCACTTTCTAAACAAGACGGCGATTTGGTTCCTGCACTGAAACTTTTCATATCTTGACTAGAACAAATGAAGATCCTCTTAGCGATGTTGCAGAACTCTCTGTGATAAAATAATTAAGCAACATATTACGATATGCAAAGTATTAGAGATCTTACATGTAGCTATAATATATTTATTATATATTAACTTGAGATCGTCGTAGAAGCCTATAAACTTCAAATACTGGATTTGCGTATGAGCTATTTTCTTCTAATTTTAAGTTGTTAATGGATAAAGAAACTTACGGCCAAGGATGGTCGCCCATAAGCATCACGTCATCTTCATCATCTGTAAAAACGATCTCCCATTTATTTCGTGTGTGGAGCTCTTCCTGGATCTCGAACATCTCTTCGAGTTCCTTTATGAGCTCTTCATATCCACTGAGTATGGCTAAATCCACCGCACGACCCACAGCTACACCTTGCATTTGAACCTTCTCAAGGGATTCATATAAGGTGAAAAGTATTTTTATTTCTATTGATGTCTTTGGAGTAGTAGTGAACATGTAAAAATGCAATTTACTTTTTTCATTTTGGTTTTCGTACCTTGGTGCAACTTCTGGTGGAAGAAATCTGCTTGTTGTGAACCTCCTTTGGTGGCGGATTCAACTGCTCTTGCTTCTGATCTTCGGAATCTCTTGAAAGTTCAGAGTTGTTCTCTGAATCAACAGCACAAGTCGTGTTTCCAGAGCACCCTTCAGCAGAGCCATCGGGCAGTTTCTCATTAGCAGAACTGAATGAGGGACAGTTCAAGTCAATACCAAATAATCTACAGGATGTAATTGTATCACATTTTCTCTCATCGTCTAGGCGAGGAAGCAGGAGATCGTTCTGCTTTCCGAATTGTGAGGATGCAAAGCTTGGAAAAGCAGGTCGAGGTGAAGCACTTTTACTGACTTCTGTCTCATCCAAAAGCATATTCAGAGAAGCATTTACTTTAGAAGCTGACTGAATTCCATCTACGCGAGCCTTAAAAGTACTGTTCGTGGTAATTGTATTTGATTGTGAAGTATGCAAGGAAAATGGATTATCACTACTTTGTCCTTCAATATCAAGGTTAAATTGCGGTGAAGGAATCCAAACGGCTAAACCAGCTGGGGGAACAGGTTCTAGCAGGAAAATAACAGAATAATAATCAAGAAAATGAAGATAGAGAACCATGACTAAAAAATGTATAAAACCATGCCAAGGATTATGCGTATGCTTGTTTAATTTTCACCTGAAGCTTTGGGTTCGTTACGTGGTCGATGCCTTTTATTCTTCACTCCTATTGGCTGAACAAGCGAAGTAGTGACTGACGCCACAAATGGTTCAATGTCCCACGGAGAAACTCTATCAGGTCTTGAAAAAGATGAAGGTTCATCCCACTGAACCTGGAAAGATGGAAGAAAAATGATGAAATTTTAAATCAATCTAAATGTATCGATCCATGCAATGTCGACAACAGCCAACTATATCAACCTTCAATGATCGCCATTTAGAATCTTTCCACTGTGAAGAACTATCTTCAACTCCTACTATGGTACCTGTAAATCTGCGAAATTATGAAGGAACAGCCGAATAAAAAATATAGTAGAGAAACGACTTGTTTGAGCTTCAATTAAGTTGATATTTTACCACCTTCTTTCTGGAATCTCTTCCCCTTCAAAATGCATCTTGAATCTCATGCCAACTGAATACCGATGATTAACAGCCTCAAGATATTTGTTTAGGCCTACGATAAACTGACTTGTTCTGAAGATTTTCCACACAAAATATTGAGAACATAGGCAACATTTAGAATGTTCTCCCAGGAAAAAAAAAACTAATTTCAACATTGCGGGAAGAACATAAAAGGGCAGCCTGGTGCACTTAAGCTCTCGCTATGCATGAGGTCCATACCACAAGGGTATTTTGTATGCAACCAAGGCTCCCCCTCATTACATCTAAAAGTTCAAATAAGAATAGAGATGCATAAGAGAAACCTCGGTTTGTAATAAACAATGAACATGGTCTGGGTCGCAACAGCATGAGATGCAGTAGCTAACACTCCTAGGTGCATGCTCTGACTCGAAATCACAGATTGTGGCATTGAGCTTGGTTGGCAAGCAAGTCGTCTAATCCCAATTCGAACTTCACCTTCTTCACTCCTAAACACAACATAATGAATAAATGGTGACAATCATGATGTTTATGATAAGATTTAAAAAGTGCAATAGACAAACAAGCACCAGAGATAAACCTCAAGAATACGAAAGAATCCCCCGCAACTAATCTCTTCGAGGAAACAAAGGTACTCCACCCTGTGGTAAGCAAATGCCTCCGTGGTTGGCCTGTTAATCAAGAATCAAGATTGAATACTTTCTCCATATAACTAATAGATAAAGTTTCATCGAGATTATCCTTTTGTATGTCGTAGGCAAACCAAATTGGACACGACAAGGTGTCAAATAACTACCTCTAAATATATGTTTAAAGTGCCACTCGAAGCCATGAATGTCCTTGGCAACCAATACCTGTGTTGGAGTCGGTTGGGTCATGTCCTGCATAAAAAATTATAGCATAACAAGATCGACAGGTAATACATAATTTTCTCAAAATGGACAGACTATAGAATGTAACAAGAAAGGATCAAATGTATTACCAGGGGAGGCAGGCATTCCTTAGCATGTTTCCTGAGAATGGAAAATCCACCGTGAGTGCTCGTATCAGATGCAGTTAGAACCTTGTAGAAGGTATGAACTTTTGGCCTTGGAGGCTCGGGCACGGACGGATCTGGGCTAGTCGGCTCAACTTGCTAAATCGGATGATAGCAATTATAGGTCAATTGATCATCAGAACATAAAAGAGCAAGTGAACACAACATTATAAGTTCTTACATCTGCTTCTGGCAACAAAGTAATCTGCGCGTAAACCTCATCAGTATCTTGCTCAGCCTACAACAAATTTTCCATGGGAAAAGTCCTTATCAAAACTTCTTTTTTCTATACAAAGGACCTGGAATTAGCTACAAACTTCATCGTTATCTTCGTCTAAATAGCTTGTAGCTAACAGAATTATCTGACTGTAGTTAAACTACAAAATCTGTTTGTCAATAATTCTCATCTTTGTAGTAGTTTATACGAGTGAATCCATACATAGAAACATTACTGTTTAACTAAACTAACCAAGAAAACGGTGAAAGTACAGCTAATTACCAGAAGTTGAATGTGAAGTACGCGACAAAGGATCTTCGGTTGCAGATTGAACAATGGTATTATCTGATTCAGCTCCGGATTTGTTGATGCCTCCAACTATGCATGCAAAAAAATCAAACTTAGAAAACAAACAACAATAACAAATATGGCGAAGGGCCAAATATACTCATAATGTATTTGATATAGAGCAACTTTATCCTCCGTTTCAAAAGTGTCTCGTTCGTATGCTGGTAGCCAAATGGCCCAAAGTTGCCATTTTTAGCTAATGGAAATCGTTTTCCCTATTAAAAATTTCAAAACCAAAAAAATGCCACCTATTAATAATTAAAATTGCTCAAGACAAACTGAAATCTACCATAGCCCGTGAAGTTCATTGAGCTAGAAAGTTTTATTTGCACTTATTTGGTGAATCTTTTAACACATATACAGGGTTTGAGCAAAAATCTGTTTTTTTATTTTGATTTCCCATCCGGTGTCCTGTACCCGAATTGGGCCCCACTAAATCTGGATTCACACCGGAAAGTCCAATACGCACTCAATAACAAAGGCGACTCCGTAATCAGTATAACTCGAACACGAGACTTTGGTTAAGTACAAAAAGAGTATATATCACTCTACTTGTTAGTTCCGCCTAGACTCAGAACCAAATTAATACCTATAGGACCTGCATTTGGACCACTAAATTCAGATTCATGCTGGAAAATCTGGTGAAGTTATCACAACAAAGGCGACACCGTGCCCAAAGTAGCTTGAATACGAAACCTCTTGTTAAGGATAAAATTGCAACACTATTGTTAGTTCCACCTCGCATTCAAAACCAACTTTGAAGCAAATTAATACCTACACTACCCACATTGGGACCACAAAATCCGGATAGTCTGGTAAAGCGCTTCCTAACAAAGGCAACTTCGTACCCAATAAAGCTCGAACTTGAGACCAATAACTAAGTTTAAAACAAATACATACCACTCCACCACAGCCCTTGTTAATTCTTCTACTGATTCAAAACCAAACTTGATGATGTGTATACTACCCTTATTGGGACTACTATATTTGGATTCATACCAGAAAGTCCAGTAAATCGCTCTCTACTAAAGAGGCTCCATACCCAAAACTTGAATATGAGACCTCTAGTTAAGTATGATAGGAGTACATATCATTCCACAACAATACTTGTTAGTTGCGCTACTGATTTAAAATCAATACAACAACAATATACCTAGTGGAATTCAAAACCACTAAATCCAGATTTAAGCCGAAAATTCTGGTAAAGCACTTCCTAACAAAGACAACTCTGTACCCAACAAAGCTCGAACACGAGACCTATACCTAAGTATGAAACAAATATATACCACTCCGCGACAACCCTTGTTAATTCTTCTACTGATTCAATATCAAACTTGAATCAAATTAATATGTATACTACCCCCATTGGGACTACTATATTTGGATTCACAC
>JAOTQJ010000102.1:2746256-2759249 GCA_025642045.1 Solanum sejunctum | reverse complement strand
AGTTCCCCCAAAAAACGAAAATTCTTTAACACTATAGTATAAAGGAAATACAACTAATTCCTAAAATACAATAAAACCATAGAAATTGAAAGGAAAAAAGAAGTTACCTCGTCGATGTGACCACGAGACGCCATTGATGGAATTAACTGAATAGGTTTAAAGGTTAATTTGGAACCCTAAATTTGTAGAAGAATGAGGAGGCTTCAGTGAAGAGGAGTAATGATTTGCTGCTTCCGGGTTTAATTCCTAATATTGCAAGCCCGAATTTATTTCATTAGACAAATAAAATCAATTGACCTAATTTACAACAACAACAACATTATCAGTGGATCAAAAGCTGGGCAAAGGAGGTCGAACATATGTAGTCTGATTTTTATATTTAAAAATATAATATGATTATTTTTGGATGATTCACGATGAGCGTCGAAAGTTAGTGACCCCTATATTTAAAAACATAGCACGACTGTTTTGAGATGACGCATGATAAGCGTCAAAAGTTACGTTGACTAACTGCTGCTTCACAATTGAAAAAAACGCAGACAATTTAAAGAGTCATTTTATTTTATTCCATCTAAATTCTTTTTTTCCCTCTTACTACTACTATTTTTCTCTCTTTTATTGTTTCGAAACTAATTAGGCATTAAGATATTAATTTAACTATTTAAAAACTGAGTGGATTTAATCTTCTTTTTTTTTTTTAATGCTTCAAAATATATTGAATTATTCAAATATTAAAAGGAATAGATATTTTACTAAGTAAAAAAATTTATGAATCTCTAAATGCTGAAAAGTAGTAAAAACATCTGCTAAGTCAAGTTTTTTAAATTTTTTTTCTTACTTCAAAATATTTACATATGAATTTAGTTTGTAGATATATTTGACATTCTACTTGGGAGTAAAAACTAAGACTACTAGATATGAAGGGCAAAGCATATCCACTTTTTAAAAGTGTATGTGAAATTAAAAATGAAAAACTACGTAGATAAGCAAATATATACTAGTTAATTAATTAATATAGCTATAATTTGAATTAATTATGACTTGCGATAAATATCTAGCTGTAATTACTATTTGAGTTTTGTATAATTTGCGGGACTTATACAAATATTGTGTGTGATTAGATAAAAACTGTGTACAAATGAAATTGTATACTGAAATATACAAACAATGTAAAGTGAATAACTAATTATACAAATTTTGTGCACGAGTTGTATAGTAAAATATACTATACAAAAATTATGAAATGTGTAGCAAATTATACAAACGTTGCTATAACTATGATTACGAAATGTAATTATCCAAACTATAACTATGAAGCATAATTAAACTTTATACATCTGTCATTTATGAAATTTTCTCAAAAAACAATTATGATCTAGATATTCTTACTCGATATTTGGAAATCAAAGAATATTACAATATTCCATGGAGGATTTGAAGTTTTATGCAAAGATGATAAAAATATTGATGATATGACTTTACATTCATGAGATCTTGATGATAAAAGTATTAAATGATGTACAAATAGATGCCTAATTTATGGTTCTCATTTTACCTTTTGCAATTGATTGCTTCTATCCAAAATTCATGTTACTCAAAAGGTCTTGAACCCAACTCTGTGTACTCCTTTCCGTTTAAAAAATAATTTGATCTGATTCGAATGAAATTTAAAATTATAAAGAAGACTTAAAGTTTACTCAAATGTATCAAAATATTTTTAATTTTATAGCCTTAAATATGTTACGTGAAGCTGAAATTAAAATACTATCAAAAAAAGAAAGAGCTTATTCTTTTTTAAACATATGAGATAGTATTTATTCTAATTTTCTTCTTTACTATTTTTGAAATTTTCTTTATCTCGAAGGAAGAGAAAATACATTGAGCATAATTGGGTTTTTCTTCTCTTGGCTGATATATTTGCATTGAGAGTCTTTTGGAAACAACCTCTCTATTTTTATGAGTTTATGAGGTAGTGATAAGATTTGTGTACATTTTACTCTCGTCAGATTCTACTTGTGGAATTTCGCTAAGTAAGTTGTTATTGTTATTGATTTTTCCTTCTCTTAAAATGAAAAGATTAATCTTTGATATTTAGCCCTTTTTTTTCAGCTCTTCTAGATTAAAGCCAAGATTTTGTTTAGGGAAAAAAATTGTGAGATACAAATGCTACGCAATGACTTGTAATAACCTTTTTAAGAGTCAATTTTGTAATGTTATTCTTTTAATATTTTGTACTTTTTTTATTCATTAAATCATTGCATGTCTTATGATATATTTCTCTTTTTTCTTTTTACGATTTATTAAAATTTATAATTTTTTTCATTCAGACACCTAATTATTTTGATCCGTACGTTTGGTGATTAGCTATATGAAAGAATAAGAATCGAAATTTATGGATGATTGTAACATGAAAGCAATTGTGTATAAGGTGTAGTACCAATGTCTTCTTTTTGACAGCATATATATTTTAATGTCTAATACTCACAAGCAAATAATTCAAGGTGAAGAGCCCAATTCTACAAGTTTTTCATGAGAATAATTCGAAAGGCTTTGAAAGAAATCTGGTGATATCTAGAGTTAGTGAATTCAGAATTCAGAGTAAACGAATTCATAGTTCAAGTTTAGAGTCAGCAAACTCAAAATTCAGAATCTAGAGTTAGCATACTAAAAATTTAAGATCTAGAGTCAATGGACTTAAAATTTAGAGTTTAAAGTCACCAGCCTATTACGTCAGCATAATTTTACTTTTCAATTTCATTACCATTGTTATTTCTTTTACTTTAATTGTCTTTACTATTTTATAATATTTTCTTCAAACGTGTTTTGAGAAATAATTTTCTTGAGTTAAAAGTTCTTTTTAAAATAGTCTCCTTATCACATGAAGACAACAATTAAGTCTTGCATACTCCTTATGCTCTCTAGATCTCACTGATGAAATTATACATGATATATTAGTGTTATACGAATTATTCTTATAGTACTATTCGGAATGTCAATAAGCTAATTTCTGTAAATGTATATTTGTCACATTAATTATCCACCTAAGTTAGAAGCAAAATTAGTATGATCTTATTTATGTTTATTTATTTTGAATTTTCTTTTTTGCATATTAATAAGCAAAGTAATGAGTTCATTTGAACTTACAGAAGGCGTCCTAAATATTTCTCGATCTAGCTTGGAAGTAATGTGAATTCGAATGCTTAATTTTATTATTTTATATCTGAAATGTATAAAATAGATACGAACTAAAATGTCCCGATACATTATGAAAGAGAAAATGAGTCAAATGTTTTTTGATGCATTTCTCATGAAATTGGAAACTACTTACAGACGTGTGTGTGGTGAAGAATTTTTATTCCCAGGCAATAGCACATTATAAAAGCAAATATGGCACCTAATTTCATGATGAAAAACTTGACTACCATAAAGAAATAAGAAAAAGATATTGAAATGAAAATGTAAACTTAAAAAGCATATGATCCGTCTATTTTTATTAAAATCTCAAATTCAAATTTGGAATGAGAAATATCATGATTAAAGATAATTTTTTTTTAGTGGGACGACTTATGAAGTGTGAGTCCGAATTGTCTCGCTTAGAAAAAAATAGATCTACACATTTGAAGAGCGTGTTAGAAAATATAGTTTAATTTTATTTACAGTAGTAACCAATTTGTCTTATTTTTAATATTATATTGTAAAAAAATGTTGTGTAATTTTCCTTTTAAATTCAATTTGTCAAAAATGTTTGGCTACGCTATTGTCAGTTTTCCATCAATTGTGTTACTATCAGTTACTCTTATTTCAAAGTCAAAAGTAAATCTTCTAGATAGTTTCAAAAGATACAATAACATAAACTGTTAACAATAAAAGTATTACTTTTTTCATCACATTTTATGTGTCATCTTTTTTCTTCATTCTATTTTATGAAGTATTCTTAAACATCATGTCAAGTCAAAGAGTGTCACTATAAATAATTATGTAAATCTTATTATCTCATATTGTTAAGTTTATTAATACGTCATTTGTCTATTCCTACCGCAACATGCAAATCACTTTCATTCTATAAATAATTGAAACTTCTAATTCTCTCTCTGTCTTTTACGATAAGTGATATCTAAAGGAGGTGGCGTGAATATAACTTTATCCCTATTTTGTGAAGGTTTAGGTTATTTTCGATAGACCCTAGATTCAATATATACTCAGAAGACGATTCTTATATTTTTGAGATATTAATAGAAGTATTATTTTTTTCAAACAGATATTAGTAGGAGAGTGTGTGTGTGTGTGTCTATATATATACTAGATAGGTAATGCCCGTACTGAGTACGGGCCCAACATATTATTTTTTTTATGTAATTTCTTTTGATAAATACTATTAAAATAATTAGATTAAGCTCGGTCAAAGATTGTCATGCTAACACAACAGAATATAATAATTAAACTAAACTCAGTCAAGGGTCTTCATACTAACACAACAGAGCATGTCATAATGAATTGTGATTCATTTTATTGTTGTCTTCGATATGTAGAAATAGTTCTATTTATTTTGATGTTAATGTTGAAAGTATTTATTAAAAAGTTAATTTCTAATTCCACAACAATAAGAAAAATCATGAAAGCAACTTTATTTCTATATAAAATACTAAATTTAATTAAAACAATTGATATTGAACTTTAAATATCATGCCATAAAAGAAAACTCTGAATCTTACACCCACAATATATTCAATATACTTGTTTTTCTTTTTCAGGTTATTTTTCCCTTTATTTGTCTTATATTTTTTTCCTTTATATTCCTCGACATATATAGTCTTTTTCTATTGACATTTTGTTTTGTTTTTGCTCGTTAATCTTTAATTTTTTTAATTCCTCATTTTTCTTTAGTTTGTATTTTAATATTCCTTAGAATTTGAATATTAATTTTGTTTCTTCAATTTTTTTGTTAAATAGTTTATCATATTTGATATTAAGAAAATATCCTACACAGAAAAGAAAAAATTAATAACTTTTGATTTTTCGCTGAATATATTATCAAATTATTAATTTCTTGATAGTCAAATATTATTTTCTCTTTAAGTCACTAAATTTGATATTTTTTTAAATTATATAAAAAATATTGATACATTATTTTTATAATTATTTTAATAATCTAGGTATACACTTTAGTTGTAGACATATTATATAATGTAATACTAAAAATATGTTTATGTTGTAAACCTTAAAAGTATTTTTATAAAAAAAAAATATTAACTATTGAAACACAATTAATTTTAAATTAGTTAAAAAAATTTTCTAAAACATGTCCAAACAAGCCTAGCATTTATTATTGTTTGTTATACGTTAAAAAATAGAAATTCTTCATTTTAAGCAAGCTATATTATATAGTAGTGTATATTTTCTATGAATTTTGACTATTTTTTTATGTAAATAAAACATGACTATACTTGTGGTAGATTAATTAATTTATTATATATATTTGAAATTATCCTTATTTAATATTCCTCCGAATTTGAATACTAAATTTGTTTCTTCAAATTTTCTCTATTAAACAGTTTATCATATTTGATATTAATTTCTTGATAGTCAAAAATTATTTTCTTTTTTACTCACTAAAATTAATATTTTTTAAAATTAAATAAAAAAATATTAATACATTATTTTAAAGACTATTTTAATAATCAAGATATAAACTTTAGTAGTGAACATATTATGTAAATTAATAGCAAAAATATGTTTATGCAGTAATACTTAAAAGTATTTTAGGAATAAAAAAATTAACTATTAAAACACATTTTATTTTAAATTTGTTATTTGATCATTAATTGTTATGGTAAAGACTGAATGAGTGGAGAGAGGAAGATACTTCTAGAGTGCACTGCGCACATATATAAAAGAAAATCTTATGGTTGCTAATATGTCATGGTTACAATTTTGTCCTTGTATGATTGCTTTAATTAATATCTTTATAAAAAATGAATAAAATATCTAATGTGAAATTATAATAATATCCGTGGTCGTCCTTGGTTTGGCCTAAAGGGGATGGAAAGATAGATATAGAAGAGTGGAATAATTTTGTAGCTGATAATCCATCTTTGTTGAAAAACATGACAATTCCATATCTCAAGTAATTCTCTAATCCTCCAATATATATATACACACACACACTTTACCTATTACTTTTTTCGTCTCAATTTATATGTTATTTTTTAAATTTTGAGATTTAAACTAATTTATTTTTTATCATAAAATTTTTATATATATTCTTTTAAATATTTTAAATTATCAATTATTATGAATTATAGTACTTTTTTACAAGAAATTTGAAGATTTCATGTGCAAATTTTTTATCAAACCTAAATTATTTAACTCTTCAAAAATAAAAAGTACCACACAATTTGAGACCTAAGAGAGTATAATAATAAAGTTACAAAATATATTTATCAGCAAAATTAAAGTAAGTAAACTTAGCTATATTATTATAATTAAGTCATAAAATTATTGTTTTGTGATATTAAAGTAATAGAACTATGCTTGAATTATTGACATGGGGTGATGACTTGTTACTCACCTCATCAATGTTTTGCTACTTTTTTTTAATCATGTAATTGGAAAATAGTTGCAATCTTTTTAGAATTTTATTTATGAAATTTGAAATTTTTTTAGGAAACAGCCTCTCTAGTCTCTACTTCTACTTCTATGAGGTAGCGATAAGGACTGCGTACAATCTACCCTCCCCGAACCCCACTTATGAGATTTCACTGAATATGTTGTTGCTATTGTTGTTGAAATTTAAAATTTCATAACATGGCTACTTTTTGGTTATTTTACTGAATTCAAGAGATGAATTTTGTTATTTTGCAGGGATATCACAATTGCCTTTCCTAGTTTTGTGGTGAATACACAAAAAAATGATGAGATTTACAAGGATTTCTGAGTTATAAAAGTGGTGGCATGGCGAATAAGCTTCAAGGATATAGTTACTTTGATAGGGAGCACATTTATATTTAAATTCAGATTTTTCTAATTAATTACGTTTCACAAAATATTCAATCGTGTATCATACAGAAGATAAACATATCCCTAACTACAACAATAACATACCCAGTGAAATCCCACAAGCGGGGTCTGGGGAGTATAACTTGTACGCAGACCTTACCGCTACCTCATATAAGTAGAGAGGCTTTCCTAAAACCCTCAGCTCAAAACCCATTAGCAGAAAGAACTAAATATGACAAAATGAAATGCAGGGGAAGGGATATACATATCCCTAACTCATTACAAAGAATTCCATAAAAAAATTCTAAAAAACTCAATCATAGAAAAATAACCAAATTCCTATTAAATAACTCGTAAGTGCACATAAATATCGTGTGTCACGATGAGGCTATACGTATTGCTCCCAAAACTAATTACGAAAGGTCTTATAAAGTCTTTTCAAGAAAATCAACTGAAAGTTATATCACCTGACATGGACTAATACTCACAAAAAAACTAAGAAAATTATCTCATTCTTTTTAAATTGCTCCAACATGCCCAAAAATGTCATGGATTATGATGAGGTCATTAGTATTGCTACCTCAACTTATTTACGGAGGGTCTCGTAAAATATTTTTAAAAAATTCACTCATATTATCAAAATATTCATAAACTAATGCATATGAAAAATTAAGAAAATCATTTAATTTTTAAATGACACTCCGAAAATATCAAAAAATGTAATAGCTCATAGTATTTCCGGGCATTTAAAATCCATCTAACAAAAATGAAGCAATTTCTTTAGTTTTTTGTGTGTTAACCCACAGATATTCAAGCGATAATGACTTCTAAATCAATTTATTTGAAAAAATATTACAAAACCATCCATAATAAGCTAAGGGAGAAGTAAAATAATCTCACCTTGATCCACAATCTTTTTTTTTCTCTAATTCTTTTGAATTTGACATTGAGCCACAATATTTTTTAACAATTAGAAGCCATTTAATAAAAATTAACCTATTTTTTTATTATTTTTTTTCTGTACAACCAAATGTAGTAAGAGTAAAGAGAAGTTATCAGTACCTCCCTTTTCCTTGAAATACAAAGCTTATCCAAACATAACAAAAACTTATAAATCAAACCAAGAGATGTTTGGATGGATTTGAGCTAATGGCTTATATGTATAAATTAGGACTTCTAACTAGTCATTTTTAACTTCAAAAAAAACAAGTTATAAGCACTTCTTTAATTTTACCAAACGCTGCGGTAGTCTATCCAAACAGACCAGAACTAAGAAATTGCTATACAAAGTTTCAATATAGATAGAACAAAGCGAAATGAAATCACATGTTTCACAAACAGTTCTTGTCGTTCTTTCAGGAAAGAAAACACCTAATACGAAGACATCTAGGCTGCATGCCTGCACCGAGTGCACAAGACTAAACCGAGCGACAATAGCTCATGGGAGGTTGGCATGGAACTCTGTTATCACTTCTTCACAAAACCACCTAAAAGTACAATTTTGCAACGACCATATGGATTTACAGCTTAAGCATCTACTCACTTGCCAAAATGACCCCTAGCCCATGGCACTACATGCAGACCACCTCCGTTTCTCTTAGGTGCATTGTTCTGCTGAGATTGCATCTTCATCCTTTGTTCCTTCATGTTTGCAAATAGAGAATCTAAAGTCTGAGGCCTCTGCTTCGACACTGCCTTGACTTCCTGCTTTTGTTGCTACACACAAACAGAGACCTTGTTACATTTTTTCAGAACTTATCAAGATCTATGCTGGCTGATCCTTTTTTTTTTTAAATGGTAATTGTTTCTATTATCGATAGAACAGTACATAGGTTGTACTGAAAACCATATTCAAATCAGACACTCTAAAAATGACCCATCCTTATAATGAGTCCAAGACATCAATGATAGAGATAGCATAATTAGAGTACATCTGATTACACTAAAAACGTAGAGTCAAAATGCAATTCAGTTTGACATGTTGCATACTACTCTCCCTATTCTCAAGCACTCTTAAGGTTCCTCTCTTCCCATATTGTCCACCAAAAGTGACGGGGACAAACTCTATGCCGGCTGATCTACAAGACTGATAACACCACAAAGGCAATTCAGGACCTAAGAACTGATGAATTGAATGGATTAAAAATTGGAACACCTTCAGAACTACAGCCTTTGCTACAAAGCTCAACATGGAACCAAGGGCTTTCAATGGAGGAAATAGAGAACAGGGGGACCTTCATAAGTTTTAAAGGAAGAATCGTACAAGTTTTAGTTAAACCTCTTACCTTAGCAATAAACCTGCCACCATTTGCAGCAGTCTTCTGAACCGGAGGAGCTCCAAACCTGCACAAGTAACAAAAAGAGAATTGAAGAGACTGTAGGGACAGTGCTTATCCGCAGATTTCTTACTAAAGGGCGAGCAGCACCAAGATACAGTGAACATCCCCAGAGATAGATCATTATGAACATGAAACTTCTTTTACTTCCATCTTATCATCGCTCCTCAAACTAAAACTCCTCAACTAGCCAAACCTTAGCAAGAGTAGCAGCATCTGAAACAGATATTGATTGCTTTCAGCTCATCTCCCACCAGAAGGATACAAAGTCCTAACTTAGAACTAACAGAAACACTGATATGGACAAAATATCCTCCTTGAAATGTGGACAAATCATCAGTCAAATATCCAATAGTGCTTTTAACTTCAGCATAACGGCTTTCACCACAACGCTAGAACTGCTTCAATAGAGCTGCAGCTAACTTTCCAAAATCACATAATTCAACACAAAATATAAAGCCCCTCGCACGTCCCACAAACCTAACTGTTTCAGTTAAAGAGCTTAAGTAAAACATGCAATCTCTATCCTCCAAAACACCGCCACAAGGTTTCAGCACAAACAAGAGTTGGATAAATGCCCACGCAAAGAGAAGTATGAACATTTACATGACCCGCAACCAAGATTTCAAAAATCAAGAGAACCATGCCACCCATAAAATAATAGAATAATGTCATGTAAGGTGTAGAAGGCAAAACTTAAAATGCACAGCCGCCTCACAAACTCATTGCTGAAAAAAAATCTGATGAATGCCATGTGTCATGCTCTATGCCTTCCCAAACTTCTTATCAACATAAATTCCGACGGTTGGGCAGAGTTAAAAAAATGAGGAAGAACTGATTATTAACGTCCCAAAAGAAATTCAGAAACTTTTGTCATGCTCCATACCACCTCAAACTTCTTATCAACAAAAACTTTGGCGGTTAGAAGAGGAAAGAAAATGAGAAAGAATTGAAAATCCAGATCTCAGGGGAAAATTCAAAGACGATTCATTGTGAAATAGTAGAGTCACTTAAAACTGTCTTTCATCAGGACATCTTTTCATGTCCTTTCTGTAACCCAAAAGAAGATCATTAATGATCAATTTCCATAGGACTGAGTTACACAATGGGACAAGTTTACCCAAGGGCATCAGTTCATATGAAGCCATCATTCCAACATCTCAAACTAACACGAGGTTATATGCCCATGATATGGTCTCTACCAGACAAATCTTCAGAAACTATGCAGCTGCCCCGACACAGGGAAATTCTCAAATCTTTGTGCCAGCTTTCAAATGCACTTCAAATCCACCTAAAGAGTTCCTCATCTTGGGGTGTCCCGATACCAACTTAACAAGAGTAGAACTCAAATACAACACATGCACAACAAACTGAAGACAACCCACATGTTGTAGAAGGATGCAACTTGTGTGACGAAAAGTAACCATCATTTGACACTTGAACAAATTCCAAAGACCGTAACTTGAACATCTCAACCGGATTAACAGGAAACAGCATGCTTTTGAAGTATATATAAAAGCAAGGAGAGACACATGGCGTATTCATCTACAATAAATAGTACCACAATTTACCTGCATCAAACAAGAGTTCAATTGTAACTCCAGATTTGACATGCGCTTGTCCAGGGAATTAATAAACAAGCTAATCATATTATAACCTCACACTTCAAAACACACCTCTGTTTATTTACATTCACTGCTCGGCCTCGATTGAAAGGCCTATTGCGAATAGGAGCAACTGCCGCCCTTCTGGCAGCCTCAGTTGCCAAAGGAAACTGGTCTCCCTGAAAATTTGATCTTCTTTGAGCAAGAGCCCCCTAAGAAGAAGAACCAACAAAAAGAATGTCTTAAGTATTCAACATTCACCAATACAAAAAAGAATCCATCAAAACTCATCATAGGTTGCACCAATTGTGAAGAATACCTGTCTCATAGATGATCTTGTGTCCATAAACCTTCGTATCTTAGCAGATTTATCTTGAGCAATACTATTAGAGAACTTTTGGCTTCTATTCTGCAGAACAGCAGATGATGAATGTTTTAAAACGTTCCAAATCAAGTTGACGAAAGGTGAAATAAACACTAGATGGTCAGACAGTAATTCACTTACTGAAACTCTTTGCTGCTTAGTCTTGGTTGTGTTTGTCTTGGACATCTTGATGATATCATCTGCAACCACCAAGCGTGATTATCAGCAAACGAGGAAGCAAACCAAAAGATAGGCATAAAACATATATAGTTGCCATGCATACCTAATGTCATGTCCATTTTCTTCTCTGTAAGTGCAATAGTCTCAGTTAGTGTTTTAGCTGCCATCTGAGAGGGGAGGAAAATCAGTCAACTGAATATAGCATGGAAATATCCATCAACTAAACCTCAACGGCAGCTGAAGGTGCAGACACAGAAGGAAAAATCAAAGAAGCCAAAAGAAGATGCAAGTATATGATAGATTGAATCGACCAATGAAAAGGATATGGATGACACTGAATATTTGAAGAACAAACATCAGCTCAGAAAAAAGATAGGCCACAAAATACAAAGTATAAAAACAAACAACTAAACAAAAACTGTTGCCCCTCCCCTCTCTCCCCCTTTCCTGTTGCAGGTGAACCGGTTAAGGAAGGCAAAAAAATACTTCAGTTTAATCTGACAATCAGACAAATAATCATGCAGGAATGCAGTCTATATGAGAAGACTCCTATTGGGAGAATTGCTACTATTTTACAAAATTAACAAAAAACTACAATCACGTATTATTAGAGTTAATGGTAACAATATCATTCATTTTTTCTCTAAACCTCAAAAGACTGTTTTTGTAACATTATTTAATGTTTTAAGACCTTTTTTCTTATCAGCAGGAGAACAATCTCTTAACTACCACAAGCTATACCACTCAATGCTTTAAGCACATTCTCCAAACAACGGAGAAGCTTCAGATATTAACCAAAGGGACACAGCAACTGCTCAGATTGACGAACTGCCCAAAAATAAACATGACCCACCCATAAACAGAAATTTTTAAAAAGGAGAAAAGAGCTCGTGAGAAACACACACTGTCTCAAAAATTGCAAAAACACTACAGGTTCTTCTCATCTAATAATTGTGACTAATACAACATTAACAACTAAGCCTTACTGTCAACTATTTAGTACCATCATCTGTAACTTCTGTAATTTTCATAAAAATCCTCAAATCCACATAACAAAAGCATGTAAAAAGAAATCACCAAACAAATTAGGTCTATGATAACCACAAAATCAATAGAAATTGACATAATTAAAGCAAATTTCTCACTCATTCGAAACATTTGCGCATAACAACATGAACATTAAAAAACGATAGAAAGAGCTCGCGAGAAACACAACCTGACTCAAAAATTGCAAAAAAAAGTGCGTAACAAAATAATACCTGCTTAGATTTGTGAAATCGAATAGAAGATGATGAGCTTCCTGTATAGCACTGATGTTGAATCGCTAGGGTTTCGAGTTCTTTTAAGAATAAGAAGACGGCGAATTTAAGTTCAATTAGATGATACCTTTATCATATATATATATATATATATATATATATATATACCGGACAGAGTATATTTTATAATATTGTGATGTTAACACATGAAATAAAAAAAGTAAGCGAGTAGAAAGATAAATAGTTTAAGTAAC
>JAOTQJ010000102.1:2667919-2686626 GCA_025642045.1 Solanum sejunctum | reverse complement strand
GTCAACACACCAAACGAATCAAGCCTCAAGTCAAAACAAATTGATTAACGAGTTATAGAGTGAGTCAAGATATAATCCAACCCAATTTTTACTAGATTTTACTTATTTTATTTTATTTTTCAATATTTTAATACTTAATTAAATTATTTCTTTTTATTATGATTATATAAAACATATCAAAATTGAAAAAAATGTCTTAAAAATATTTTAACACGATCCCTCTCGAGTTAATATGAGTTGCATTTCAACCCAATTTCAAATGAGTTAAATTGAGATAGATTGAACTAATAATTGGACGGATTATTAACCTTCTCAAACTTTAATAAATTAAACGGATTAAACTTAATTTTATCACCTTTAATGCATATTGTTTATATGACCAACGACGTATCAGTGGACATATGATAACTTGCCACATATACAAAATACATACACCTATTGTTACTTTTTGAAAATTCTGTATCTGACAATATTCAAATTATATTAAGTATATTATTGTTACAGTAATATTGGTCTACATCTCAGCAGCAGAAGGAAAGGACGAGGAAGGGGAGATTTTGAATTTGTCTCATTAATTTCCACGCGTCTAAGAACGCAGAAAAATTATTCTTCAGCCTTAACTTTTACAGGTTCTGCTTCCCAAACTCATCTCCTACAAATACAAGAACCATCATTTCATGCACCCAATTTCTCCAACTCTCACAAATCTCTTAATTAAGCTTCTGATCACACACACCAAAAAAAAAACTTGAAGATTGTGATTGTGATCACTCGACTCTAACTAGTATGACCTATACTAGATCTTGACCAACTGTTCATCCTACCTTTTTCGAGTAACTTTTTGCCTAACATCATGTCTAAGTGCTTCATATGATTCTGCATAATCTGTGTTTCACTCAGTGTGCAACTTCAGTTCAGGAGCATCAACATCAATCAAGAAAACTAAAATACAGGGTAGTAAGAAAGAGTTAAGCTACTACCCTAAGTTGTTTTTGGACTTTAAGATAGTTAACACCCCACCCCACCCCTCCTTGTCTTTAACATGGATGGTGTTTTTACCTGGGATTACTATTCACTCATCAATGAGCTAACACAAGGCATGGAACACACTAAGCAGCTCAGAACTTACCTGAGCTCTGTAGCTTCCACTTCTGAAGCTATTCCAGAATTGCTTCTGCAGAAGATTCTTTCTTCGTATGAACAATCTCTGATAATTCTCAAATGGAGTGGCTCAACCGTCCAATCTCTGCCGGTAGCTGGTGCAATCGAATCAATGGTATCTGGCGATGGAAATTCCAGGAGTGATGAGAAGGAAAGGAGTTACAAAGATCATCAAAAGATCATACATATTTCCAAAAGAAGGTAATTTGCATGCCCTCCGTCCAATTTTACTTGCCCACCATAATAAAAAAACTCAAGTTGTTCGGACTCTTCACTTTTGATTTCACACCCATGTCAAATTCTATAAAAATATAATATTTTTGGAGAATCCAACATATACCTGTTGACATTTTTGAAGAGTCTGAGCGAGCAAGCTAAAACCAAATATCCACCTTTATTTGTTCAATATAGAAAATACAACAACATACCCAGTTGAATACCACAAGTGGAGTCTGGAGAGGGTAGAATGTACGCATACCTTATCACTACCTCATAGAAGTAGAGAGGTTATTTCTTGGAAACCCTCGTCTCAAAAATCCATAAGTAGAATAAACTAGATATGACAAAAATAGAGGAAAGGAAACAGAAAAAACGACTAATAACCAAAAGCACATGACAATACGTAAATATGATACAATTAACACATAAACAACAAATAATGATAACACATGATAGAAAACACTATTACTCATCTACCCTATTATACCCCATGACTAGATAACCACCTAACCCTACCAACAAATTAGCCTACTACTCTAATTCGCGACCTCCACTTCTTTCTATCCAGGGTCATGTCCTCTGTGAGATCGAGTTCAAGCAATATCTTATCTGATTACCTCCCTCCAGTACTTCTTCGGTCTACCTCTACCCCTCCGTGTAACTCCCAGAATCAACCTCTCACACCTCCTAACAGGAGCATCGGTACTCCTTCTTTGCATATGTTTAAACCATCGCAGTCTCGCTTCCCTCATCTTATCAACCACTGAGGCCACCTCTATCTTCTCCCGAATGGTCTCATTCCCAACCTTATCACTCCTAGTGTGACCACAAATCCATCTCAAATCCTCATCTCTGCGACAGCATCTTCTGAACGTGTGCATTTTTAATTGACCAACACTCCACCCCATACAGCAAAGATGGTCTAACCACCGATCTGTAAAACTTAACTTTGAATTTAGGTGGTATCTTCTTGTCACACAATACTCCAAAGACAAGCCTCCATTTAGTCCATGCTACCCTAATACGATGTGTGATATCATCAACGATATCGCCACTACTCTGGATGATAGACTCCAAATACTTAAAGTTTTCCCTCTTAGGGATAGGTTGAGTGGCAAGCCTCACATCAAAGTTTGTTTCATCCCTCTCAACACTGAATTTGCACTCCAAGTATTCAGTTTTGGTCCTGTTCAGTTTGAATCCTTTGGACTCCAAGGCGTGTCTCCAGGCCTCCAACCTATCATTAACCTTAGTCCGAGTCTCATTGATCAGTAATATGTCATCTGCAAATAGTACTATATCGATTTACCTACAAAACAAAGAGAGAATTTATCTAGTTCTTGATTTACCCTTAATATTATTATAGTCATTTTCCAACATATTGAATTAATTATGTTGAAAGAGAACGATGCATTTGTATATTAAATAACTCTTTAAGTTTTAAGTTTCTCATTCTACTCTCAAGGGTCATTTGGTTGGGCTACGAATGAGATTTAAATGTTACATCAAATAGATTGCTTTTTAGTTATTAGAAAATAATAAAAGCATAGATATTTGAATAAGGTTGTTATTAGATAACAAAGAATGAGACGTTACAATGCTGATTATTCGTGATAGGTAAAAACTTTTATAAAGAGGTAAAATATATATCAAGATATCGGTTTCAAATAAAATTTGCCACCTATACATAGCAAAGTAATAGTATTACGGATAATGACTGTTATACAAAAGTTGAATGATATGTTTAAAATCTATGGCTCTGAGACTCTTCAAAATTTCCAAAGGATGCATTCGGATTCTATTGTATATTTTTAGAGGATTCAATAAAGGTGCGGGAACAATTTTGGAGAGTTTGAGCAACATAATTTAAAACCATAAGTCCAAGGGCTATATGGGTTGAATGTCCTTTCTTTCTATTAACTACAGTCCAATGTAACATCTATATAAAATGAAAAGGAGGAATATCAAACAATTTTTCTAGGTAAAGTTACCTGGTTTTTGATGGGTGTCAGCAGAAAATCACGGTTCACTCGACGAGTAAGAGTCAGCACTGAGAGTGGATATGAAGGTTCTCTCGATGAAGGTCCTCTCGATGATGGATATAGCTGGAGAAAGTATGGGCAGAGACTTATTATTGGAGCTAAGTTTCCCAGGTAATAAGATAATCTCGTTACCCTGCATAAAAATTATATATTCATAAAAATTACTTAAAAGGAAAACCGAACTTTTCAATCAATCAACTATGTTTCAATCCTATATCAGTTGAAGTATGTTAAGCGAACCCTTTACATCCTTTCTGCTCTATTCAGATTCATTCAATTTCACTACTAAATATAAATGCACTAATTAAAATCATGCGATGTACTTCTCAGCTTAAATTTCACTAGTTTGTGTCCTCTCTTAGTGCTTCAGCTGGTTTTGTACATAATTAAGAAAATAACAGCAAACAACAAGAGTCCTAGAAATTGATGCCAAGCTTACATATCTTCACAGATGCTACCACAGATGTACATTTCATTACATTGAAAACTGTTTGGCAACAAAACAAATACAAAGGTCTGATGTTGATCCATTTGTATTTGAGAAACAAGCCAACCATCCCAGCCTGATAGATGGTAGCTATTCACCATCTTTTGTCAGTGCTGAGGGTGGATTTGATTCATTTGAAGGTCCCATAGATGATAGATGGTGGATATAGCTGGAGAAAGTACGGAGAGAAAGATATTCTTGGAGCTAAATATCGCAGGTAATAAGTAAATATCGCTAAAAGTCATAAATTTTAAAAAATGTCATTATAGTTTGTGTCACTGTTTTACTGGGCATCGAGGTTTAATAAAACGAAGCTTTAAAACATGACAAGTCTTAGACAAAGACATAACATTTGTGTGGCTAAAAGGCTTCTAAAAGTTGTGGAATTATATATGCAGAGCATTTATGTGGCTATACAAACTTGTTATTAAGGGTACAACGGAAAATTTAAGTGCATTATTTTCAAATTTGGAGGAGATCATTTTAATTGGAACAAATTAAAAAGAAAATAAGGTCTTATAAATTGGAAGAAAGGGAGTACTTGAAGGAATCAGACTTTCTTACCAACAACTATGGTGTGATTCTAATCAGTTACTGTTAAGTGACTCCTTTACACATGTTCTGCTCTATTAAGGTTCGTTTAATTTCAGTACTTGATATAAAATGCACTAACATGATCATGTTATATACGTTTCAACTTCAAAATTTCAAAAGTTCTTATCCCTTTTTGGTTATTTTGCTTAAAAAAAGTACATGGCAGCATTCATCAAGAGAACAACAATAAACTTTTCTGGGAACTTTAGGGAATGGAATTCTATGTTCTAATACCAAGTTTACATATGTTTTGCAGAAGCTTCTACAGATGCACATATCGCAACATGCAAAATTGTGGAGCAACAAAAAAAGTGCAGAGATCAGATGATGATCATACTGCATTTGATATCATATACCAAGGCTCCCATGCTTGTCAGCTAGCTACTAATTCTGCACAAGAAGAAACATCACCAGAAAAAGAAGCCAGCCATCATAGCCTGATAGTAGGTGGATATTCACCATCTTTTGTCTCTTCTAAAACCCCCGAATCAAACTACTTCTCAGTATCTAGCTGCCAGATTAATGGTCTTGGAATAGTTCACAACTTAGACCATTCAGAATCATACCTCAGTGATATTGGAATATTTCGCGAATTGCGCCATTCAGACTCAGACCGCACTGATACATTCTCCGGCAACAGTTCCACAACAAGTTCTTCAATTGGTGGTCAGTTTGCTATAGTATCCGGAGCTAGACATGATTTTGTCCATTTGGACAAAAGGACATTCCCAGACCGAAGCTAATACTCCCAAAAAGAATGATAAGGATGAATAGTTTGGATCTTATCACCAAGTTACTTTATCAAGGTTGATGAGCCCTCCTTTAGGAATTAGTATAGACATGGTTGCAAAATTTAACAATAAATCTAGCTGGCTGCAGATTAGAAACTAGCTATGATATTTAGTGCATAGAAATATAGCATAGAAATATACCAGAAGAAAAGTATAATTGAGAAGACCTTCTGGTAGCCCAAGATCATTAGCTAAAATTGACAGATTCAACGAAAGAGAGGAAGCTAGAAAGGATAAGGGATATTTTAAAAAGGAGAACTTGGTTATGGAAGAAGACTTCTTGAATTGCATTTAATTCTTAGTTGTTTTTGGGGGGTTGTATACAAATAGATATGGTCAACCCTGTTTATACTTGTGTATGGATGCTTCTAGAAATCATTATACATATATCTACTAGAAATATCTAGATATTATCTTCTTGCTATCTAACAAAAATCTAGATTATTTTACAATTTATCACGGATATCTTCCTTAAATATTAAAGACTCTAGACTATTTTTAGATTTTTCCTAAGTACAAATATCAAAGATATTACTCTACAAAATTCTGAAAAGTTTTATTAAATATTCAGGATTTTTTTGAACCTCCAAAAGATCATCTTTATTTTTCACAATTAATACCAATCGACTACTGTGTTTCAAAGGCTGAACTTTTGAGAATTTGACATCAAGCTGCTCAGTGAAATTCAAGGATATTCTTGCAAAAATTTTTATATTCATGAATTTTATTAAGCAACAGACAGCTTGGATGCGCTTATGTTACAATCATAAGCAACTTGGGCAACACTATCATTGGTCATGTCTTCATTCAACTCAAGCTCCACATGCGTGATAATCTGATCACAAACGCATGGATAATTTACTAGCTTGGTTGTAAACGCACCAGTACTAAGAGGAGAGCAAACAAAATGAGAAAGTGATTCTCTAACCTGCCTCAAATGCCTACCACTTATAATTAAGTGTACTGCACAAGTTACGGAATTCAATTGCGAATGTATGAATCTCCATAAACATAAGCGAAAGCTTCTTAAATCCCCAAATTATGACTACTTCGAAACAAAATGAATAGATGTTTCAAAAAAAAATATGCAGTGAAATGCAGAAATTACAAATCAAAACATTAAAACCTAGATATAGCTGAAGCTAGAGAAGAAGGAACTTACAATTCCAATGCATAATCAAAGCAGCACCGGAAGAAAAGTTGACAACTAATCCCTCAGCTCACTTAAGTTTAACTATTTCCTCTCCTGACTACATCGAAGTAAATTGAATTTTAAAAATCGGTGTGATGTGAAAATCAAGACGAAGCATGCAAATCAAAACACTGAAAAACTAGATTTAGCTGAAACTAGAAAAGAAGGAACAAACAATTTCAAGGCATAATCAAAGCAGCACTGGCAGAAATCGTGACAACTAATACTAGGATCACTTAAGTTTAACTACTTCCACTCTGGATTTCAATTGCGATTGAATATAATACAGGTAAATCTCCATAAACAGAGGCAAAAGCTTCTCAAATCCCCAAATGATGACTACTTTGAAACTCTTTGAATCAAAAAAAAATATAGTGAAATGTGGAAATCAAAGCGAAGCATGCAAAACAAAACACTGGAAAACTAGATTTAGCTGAAACTAGTGAAGAAGGAACAAACAATTTCAAGGTGTAATCAAAGCAGCACCGGCAGAAAACTTGACAACTAATACTAGGATCACTTAGTTTAACTACTTCCACTCTGAATTTCAACTGCCATTGAATATACTACAGGTAAATCTCCATAAACAGAAGCAAAAGCTTCTCAAATCCCCAAACGATGACTACTTTGAAACAAATTGAATCCAAAAAAGAAAAAAAAACGATACGGTGAAATGTGGAAATCAAAGAGAAGCATGCAAATCAAAACAGTAAACATAGATATAAAGTAGAGAAGAAAGAACTTACGATATCATGGCATAATCAAAGCAGCACCAGAAGAAAAGTTGACAACTAATCCTCAGCACACTTAAGTTTTACTGCTTCCTCTCCTGATTTCAATTGCAATTGCAGGAATCTCCCAAAAAAAAAAGCAAAAGCTTCTTAAATTCACAAAATATGACTACTTCGAAATAAATTGAATAAAAAAAATCACAGTGTAATGTGGAAATCAAGACTAAGCATGCAAATCAAAACACTGAAAAACTAGATTTGGCTGAAACTAGAGAAACTAGATTTAGCCGAAACTAGAGAAGAAGGAACAAACAATTTCAAGGCGCAATCAAAGCAGCACTGGTAGAATAATTGACAACTAACACTAGGATTGAATCAAAAAAAAAAACAATATAGTGAAATGTGGAAATCAAAGCGAAGCATGCTAATCAAAACAATGAAAAACTAGATTTAGCTGAAACTAGAGAAACTAGATTTAGCTGAAACTAGAGAAGAAGGAACAAGCAGTTTCAAGGAATTATCAAAGCAGCACTGGCAGAAAAGTTGACAACTAATACTAGGATCACTTAAGTTTAACTACTTCCACTCTGGATTGCAATTGCGTTTGAATATACTAGAGGTAAATCTCCATAAACAGAAGAAAAATCTTCTCAAATCCCCAAATGATGGCCACTTTGAAACAAACGGAATCCAAAACAAAAAGCAATACAGTGAAATGTGGAAATCAAAGCGAAGTAAGCAAATCAAAACGCTGAAAAATTAGATTTAGCTGAAACTAGAGAAGAAGGAACAAACAATTTCAAGGCATACTCAGAGCAGCACTGGCAGAGAAGTTGACAATTAATACTAGGACCACTTAATTTTAACTACTTCCAGTATGAATTTCAATTGCGGTTGAATTTACTACATGTAAATCTCCATAAAAAGAAGCAAAAGCTTCTCAAATCCCCAAACGATGGCTACTTTGAAACAAATTGAATCCCCTAAAAAAAAAAAAAAGAAATACAGTGAAATGTGGAAATCAAAGTGAAGCATGCAAATCAAAATATTGAGAAACTAGATTTAGCTGAAACTAGAGAAGAAGGAGCAAACAATTTCAAGGAATTATCAAAGCAGCACTCGCAGAAAAGTTGACTACTAATACTAGGATCACTTAAGTTTTAACTACCTCCATAAACAGAAGAAAAATCTTCTCAAATCCCCAAATGATGGTCACTTTGAAACAAACGGAATCCAAAACAAAAAGCAATACAGTGAAATGTGGAAATCAAAGCGAAGCAAGCAAATCAAAACGCTGAAAAACTAGATTTAGATGAAACTAAAGAAGAAGGAACAAACAATTTCAAGGCATAATCAGAGCAGCAATGGCAGAAAAGTTGACGACTAATACTAGGATCACTTAGTTTTAACTACTTCCAGTATGGATTTCAATTGCGATTGAATTTACCACAGGTAAATCTCCATAAAAAGAAGCAAAAACTTCTCAAATTACCGAATGATGGCTACTTTGAAACAAATTGAATCCAAAAAAAAAAAAAGCAATATAGTGAAATGTGAAAATCAAAGCGATGCATGCAAATCAAAACATTGAGAAACTAGATTTAGCTGATACTAGAGAAGAAGGAGCAAACAATTTCAAGGCGTAATCAAAGCAGCACTGGCAGAAAACTTGACAACTAATACTAGGATCATTCAAGTTTAACTACTTCCACTCTGGATTTCAGTTGCGATCAAATATACTACAGGTAAATCTCCATAAACATAAGCAAAATCTTCTCAAATCCCCAAATGGGGACTGCTTTGAAGCAAGTTGAATCAAAAAAAAAAAAAGCAACACAGTGAAATGTGGATATCAAAGCGAAGCATGGAAATCAAAACAATAAATCAAAGAGAAGAAGGAACTTACGATCTCATGGCGTAACCGAAGCAGCACTGGGAGAAAAGTTGAAGGAATTGGAGAAGGTAAGAGCTAAAGTGACGATAAAAAGAGGGAAAAATTGGGGATGGGGAAAGAAGTTTGCCGCGCTTGGCAAAATGACCGAAATGTCCTTTTATGTTTGAACCTAGATTTAAAATTTGAAATGAGTTGAATTTTTTATTTTCAAAGATAAATGTTCCTCTCTATTCCAATTTGTTAAATCCGATTTTAATTCGGTATAGAATTTTAAAAAATAAAAAATATATTAAATCTTGTGAATTCAAATATGTCACATAAAAAATTAAAAATAAAGAGTTATTAAAAAGAAAAAAGAAATATTTTTTTTAATAAACTAAAAAAAAAAGATAAGATAAACGAACTGAAATGGAGTTTATGTTTCATGCATTAAGGGATCAAAAGTACACAATGTAGTTAGTTGGAGATTAATGAGTTGAGACACATATCAAAAATAAGAACAATAATATGCATAATGTAATCCCTCAATAGAATTTTAGAGATGATATTTTGTGCAGATAGTGAGATTATTTCCAATAGATTCTCAGCTCAAGTATAATATATATAATAAAAGATAATACAATAATGAAGAAGCCAATATAAAAATACTAGAGAAAAATTAACGGCATACTAAAATAACATAAAGAATAAAACAAAATAAATAGCAAGTACTAATACAATCGAAGAATATGAGAACCAGGGAATAGTAATAAAAATATTGGTTAGAGAACAATACAATGCTTGACTATCTTCTATCTTTCTACCATAATTTTCGTCTGCCATACTTTTTTATTCAGAGTCATATCTTCAGTAAGCTGCAATTATGTCATAACTTGTCTAACCACCTCTTTCAATATTTTTTTTCGATTTGCCTCTAACTCTTTTTGGCTCACCATGGCCAGTCTCTCATACTTCCTCACTTGTTTTTTGCATTTCTTTGTTTAAATAGTTGAACCATCTTAGTCTCACTTCTATCATTTTGTCTACCACAAAAGTCACTCTAATCGAGTCATCTTGAATTTCTTCATTCTTAATTCTATCCCCTTGGGCCCACGCACATCTTAATATCCTCATTTTTTGCTACTTTTATCTTATGAATATATGAGTTCTCGATAGACTAACAATTTAAAACTCTTGTCCATACAACATTAATGATCTAATAATTCACTTTATTTAACTGCAATTAAGTCATTATGGTATATTTTTATCATGCAAGACACCAGATGCTAGCCTTTATTTTATCCACCCCATTTTAATACAATGCATTGATCTCTCTATTATTCTTGGATTATTAACCTAAGAACTTAAAACATCCTCTCTTGGAGATAACTTTTGGATCAATCTTCACTTTCACATTTGTCTCGTAAATCATATCATTGAACTTTCATTCTAAGAACTCTGTCTCAGCGTTGTTCAACCTAAACATTTTTAGATTTCAAAGTTTATCTTCAAATCTCTATACTATATATCATCAACTCTAACATGTGTCTCATCATCAGTCAAAACTACATCATTTACAAATGACATACACCATGACATCCCCCTTAGACATGTTCTATCAGTTCATCCATCATTAAGACGGATAAAATTAATCTAAAAAATTCTGATGCAATCTCATCTCGATTTAAAAGTGCTTTGTATCTTTTCTCATTGATCTTATTGGGCCTTGGTTCTATCGTACATATTTTTGATCACCCTAATATATGTTACAAGTACACCCCTTCTTGTCAAACATCTCCATAGAGCCCCATGAAGACTTTATTATATGTTTTTTCTAGATACATGCACACCATATACAAATTCCTTTTCCCTCATTAATCTTTATGAAATGAATGACTTTCATAATTGTGTCTCAACATGAATTAAAATTGATTTTTGGTGACACATACATCCTTATTTCCATCATCCTCTCACACATTTATAATATGACTTAATAACTTTGTACCTTATAATTAAGCCAAAATCTCACTAAAAATCAAAATCAAAATTAATCTCAATAAAAAATAGTCCTAAAAGTGGATATCCGCCATGTCATCGTATAAATGCTCCATAATGAGCTATGGCACGAGCCTATGTTAGTTGAATCAGTAGATTTCATTTGCCGATAGTTAATCATCAATTATTAACCATTACAATTAAACAAATTTTATGAATTCCTAAATCCTAACAATAACAACATTACCCAATACTTCAAAGACTCTTGCCATTGCGGTGTAAGGGGGGTCAAATGCACTCAGTCTGACCCCTATGTTTAGAAACATAGTGCGACTGTTTTCGGATGACCCATGATGAGCGTCGAAAGTTGCATTGACTAACTGCTACTTCACAATTGAAAAAAGCACAGACAGTTTAAAGAGCCATTTTGTTTTATTCCATCATACTCCAAAGCAAAAAAATAGTGAATCTTTGGCTCCATTCGAGATTGATGGAAAAAATTCCCAAAATCCTAACAAAAACCAGAATTATTTTTATTTAATATGTTGTTTGAGATTTTTTCCACCGTTAAAAGACAAAAGAATGTTACAATTCACTGTCCAAATTAAATAGACCAAAGTTAGAAAAAACAAATAGCTAAACAATAACAAATTCAATAAAATAAATTATATTCTGAGAAGCTTATTGAGGCATCTAGAAATCCATGGTTGGTGGTTGTTGATTTTTCAACTTGTTTTTCTTTGGCAAACAAATTTCCAACATATGATAAAAATATTGAAAATTATATTAAGAAAAAGAAATTATATTTACATTACCATACTACAATGTAATAAATATCAATTTCATTGCTAATTTCTCAACAAAATAGCTTTTAATTAATAAATAAATGCTTGATAATCTATGCTAATTTTTTGTTAAATAGAATTGATGACAAAACTTTTTATTAAAAATTAAAAATTTTGTTCATTTTCAATATTTTAAAAGTAATGTTGCTACATGAATTATACAAAAGGAAATATTTTATCTAATTGAACATCTAGAAGTACAATCTATACTTTGACAAAATCAAACTTGTTAATTAGTTAAAAGTTTATGTCGCTAAACAATAATAAATTACTGTTAATTCTATTTAACGATAAATTGGATATAAATAATAATAAAAATATTCAAGTTGCATGTTATTTAATTACAAAAGTTAGGCATGAATCAAATTGTATAACGAAATATAAAAAATCACAAATTATATAGCGAATCATAGAAATATTTTGTATGACTTATATAGCGAAATATACAAACGCGATATAAAAATTACGAACTATATAGTGAATTATACAAACATATATAAATGTTGCGCAAATTATATAAATGTTGTTATAACTATAGTTACGTAATTTAATTACTCAAACTACAACTATGATGTACAATTAAGATATTTCAAGTAACTATATGTGAAAATTCCTCTATTTTAAACTCAAATTTTACTAAGATCGAGATAGTAAATGAGTACAGTAATGATCCAGTAATCACCTACTAATATTTTACAATTTATCTCATTTCACTCAAAATAAATAAATGAAACGTAAGTATTCCTTCATATAGTGTTTACACTCAAATCTATTTAACTTATCATAGTAATTAAGTTATTTAATAAAGTAAAACTACGAATTGATTAATCATAGTTAACAATCATAATTTAACAACAACAACAATATATATATATAACAACGTGATTTGATGAGTGAAAAATTCAAAAAGAATAAAGTATATGCAAACTTTACTTTTATTTTGTGTGACATAAAAATATCATTTTAAATAAAATCTTGATTTAGAAAAAAATGAACATTTACTGATTTAATATAAATATTTATTGTAAATAAATTTTTATCCAAAATTAAGAATTTAGAACGCGGAATGAAATGTTTGAACTTCAACGAATCAAAGTTTTATTTGTTTTGTCTGCTCAAACGATTACAATTTATACACTCAATCTTTGACTTAAAAGTGATATATATATATATATATATATATATATTGTTAAGTATATCTTGTAAATATTTTTGTAATGTATATTTGGAATGTGTATATCTTGTTTATATTTTTGGAATGTATATTTGGAAGATAAATATCTTGTAAATAATTAGTTCCTTAGAATTAGGCTAGTCTCACACCTAATTGAAGACTTAGTTTTGTATATATTCCGACTTTGCATATTGTTAATGGTTAAGAAAAATATTTCCTTTCTAACATATTTATTTATTTATTTGGAGATTTGAATTGGTCAGATGTTGGATTTAAGTTTTTTGTATCTAGATTCGTTTACGTAAGGAATGCTAGTAATAATGACGTAAGGAAGTACGTATATTAATTAATTAAGGTTTAGTGATATTAGTGGATAAACAATTTAGATTCTATGAAATTTATCTTTAATTTTTTTACGATTAAAATATTGCTTTTTTTAAATTATGATTTCATATTTATTATTTGTTGTAATTTTTTTAGTGATTTTAACACATTATATTTATGCTCCAACTTAAAAATATTGAATTTTCAGATAAAATAATATCATAATGTTGAATCCACTTCTAAGTGTATGTGTTGAAAAATTGTGTCCTATATTCATTTAGTTATTATAACTTATAAGCATCGAATGCAATTAATTTTTATTTTTTTCAATTAGATATTCGATTTTTACACCAAATTAAGCAATTTAATCATAGTAATCAATAAATAAACTAAAATACACATAAATTTTTTTATGTTTATTGATTTAATGTAATTATATCAAATACAAGTTATTCCATTAATCTTGGATGGAGCAAAAAATTTACTATGTTTTGGCTTTGGAATATAATGGAATAAAGCAAAATGGCTCTTTAAACTGTCTGCGCTTCTTTCAATTGTGAAATATCAGTTAGTTAATGCAACTTTCGACGCTCATCATGGGTCATTCGGAAATAGTCACGCTATATTTTCAAACATATGGGTCAGGCTGCGTACACCCGCTCCCCCCAACCTCCGCAATGGACGAGCGATTTTGAGGCATTGGAGTAATGTTATTGTTGTTGTTGTATATCAAATACAAGTAAAAGTTTTACTACAAATCTTATCTCTCTTTAGTAATTAAGTAAATTAAGCTATAACCATGGATTATTCTGTGTTGATAGGATTGGTTGGATGATATTTTTCATGTGCTTTAAGAACTTTAAAGAATCAAAGTTTTATTTGTTTTGTCTGCTCAAAAGATAACAATTCGTACACTCAAATCTTTGACTTAAAAATGATTTTTGTATATATATATATATTAATTTTTAAAAAATTTTGTGGAGATTTGAATTGGTCAGATATTGGATTTAATTTTTTGTATCTAGATTCTTAGAGTTACATAAGGAATGCTACGTAATAATGACGTGAGAAAGTATGTATATTAATTAATTAAAGTTTAGTAATAATAGTGGATATACAAGAAGTATCGATGCTCCTGTTAGAAGGTGCGAGAGGTTGGATTTATGAGTTTGTGGAGGGGTAGAGTATACTGAAAAAGTATTGAGGGAGGTAATTAGATAGGATATAGCGAAACTTTATCTCACCAAGGTCATGACTTCAAATAAAACAAAATGGAGGTTGTGTATTAGGGTAAAAGATTAATTGGTTAGTAGGGGTAGAATGATGTCTGATCTTGTAACATAGTAGGTCAGTAGGATTAGTAGTGTCGTTATATCTTGAGTTGATATTATTCGTTTTATATATTTTACTTTTATTATATTCATATATTATTATTTACTTTCTACTTTAGTCATTTCTTATCATATATAATATCTTCTACTTTTCGAGTTTGATATTTTTGAAACGAGGATCTTTCAGAAATAACTTTTTTATCTCTATAAGATAGTGGTAAGATTTGCGTATATTTCATCCTCCCCAAACCCCACTTATGGGATTCCACTAGATATGTTATTGTTGTTAAACTTAATTTTTAAAGTTTTTAGTATTAGTATATTGTGTGTATATATGCTCACTCGGATTAGATTTCTACACCAAATTAAGCAATTTAATCATAATATAATCAATAAATAAACGAAAATACACATGCTTTTTATGTTTATTGATTTAATGTAATTATATCAATTATAAGTAAAAATTTTACTATAAATCTTATCTCCCTTTAATAACTAAGTAAATTAAGCTATAACCATGAATTATTTTGTGTTGATAGGATTGGTTGAGTGATATTTTCCATGTGCTTTTTAAGAATTCTGGTGGTATCATATACTAGTTAATTAAGTAATATAGCTATAATTTGAATTAATTATGACTCGCGATAAACATCTAGTTATAATTACTGTTTAATTAAACTATACAAATACTATGCACAATTATACAAAAACTATGCGTGAATCAAATTGTATAGGAAAATATAAAAATATTGTGAATTCTATAGCAAGTTATACAAACATTGTAGATGAACTGTATAGTGAAATATACAAATATTGTGAATTGTATAGCGAATTACACAAACGTTGTGCATGAATTGTATAGCAAAATACACAAATACTGAATTGTATAGCGAATTATATAAGCGTTGTGCACGAATTGTATAGCGAAATATACAAATGCTATAAAACTTATGAATTGTATAGCAAATTATACAAATATTGCGCAAATTATACAAAAGTTACTATAAATGTAATTATTCAAATTGTATTTATGAAACATAATTAAAGTATTTTTAAATGACTATACGTAAAAAAAAATTATAATTAAACTTTTATCTACATATGAATTTCTTAATTCTAGAATAATTAATTTATAAAAATAAAATTAAAAAATGATAATTGATTTTCTCTTAATTATCTATCACCACAATAATTTTAAGGTAACTATTTTTAGTCAACTAAAATGAAAGGTGAGAATATATGAGAGTGGATGATTGAGCCCCTTTTGTTGATTGTGGGAGGCGTAAGTTGGAGTTTGAGTCAGAAATAGAGAATTCTTTTTCTAGAAAATCCTCTCTTCAAAAACAAATATACCAGTGGATATAGCTTGTTAATGTCGATTTTTTAATGGTGTTAAAATGAGCGCAAATGTAGATAACTCGTTTAATTCGTTTAAAGTTTATAGGTTAGACTTGAGAAAATTCTAATTAGATTCAATCTCAACTCATTTAAGTCTTAATTCATATTAAAAAAATTCTCAATTGAGTTTAATTTAATCTTCAATTTCAACCCATTCTAAGACTCTTTACTTTTATCTATTTTATATTTTCTATCATTTATCTATTAATGTATTTTATTTTATTTTTTGAGTAAAAATTTAATTGTGATTATAAAATAATAAATAATAATATGTTAGAATTATTGCGATTGAACAAGTCAAATTGTGCTGGTCATGACCCAACTTGAATTTTAATCCATTTGATCTCAAACCGTTTGAGTCCAAAGTAAATTTGAATGGGTCATAATAATTTTTATATCAACCCATTTTAACATTTTCAGTTTGAACCTAACCCGCCCGTTTACCCTTACTAGTTTCTATGAATTTAAATGTTTTTGATATACAATATAAATTTGGGTATAAAATAATAGGTTTTCATGACTTTTGACTTTTAATTTATAAGTAATTTATAAAGAAAAAATTAAGTTTATACCCCTTTAAAGTAAATTATTTACATTCATATATGCTTTTACATTTTATATCCTTATACTATTAAAATTTGCCCCCAATATTAAAATTCACGTGCTGACATCACATTAGCACCCCGTTTGTATGATATACCAATAGGGTATACATATACTTACAGGGCATCACAAATTATTAAACTCAGTCCTATATGATACCAATATGGTATCAATATACTGATAGAGTATCACACAAAAATATATTTTCTACTAATTTAAAATTTAATAAATAAGTTTGTAACTTTAATAATTTTCTCTTAATTATTTATTTATTAAAAAAAACTCAAAATTATATGATATCGATAGGATATAAATATACCAACGGAGTATCACAAGAATATATTTTCTACTGATTTAAAGTTTAATAAATAATTTTGTAACTTTAATAATTTTCTAGTCCTATACGATACTGATATGGTATAAATATACTGACGAAGTATCATAACAAATATATTTTCTACTAAATTAGAGTTTAATAAATTTTTAAGTTATTTTTTATTTATTTCTTTTAAAGAAACACATAATCCTATATGTTACTAACTGGGTATCAATATACCGTCAGAGTATCACAAATGATTGAGTTTATTCAATATGATACCGATATGGTATATATATATCGTGGAGTATATTTCATACAGTAGTATTTACATTGATATCAACATGACGTCAGACGCGAAATAAAAAAAAAATTAGATAAAAAGATAAATAGTTTGAATTGAATCTATTAAGGTAAATTCAAATAGGCCTATTTTTGTGTATTTTTCCATGCACACCATATTCTTAGTCACATGTATGCGTATCAAATATTAAATAGTAACTATACGTGGATTTAAATTAGTCGTGGAAATGAGTATCAATTAATAATAATTATAATTATAAATAAAAAATAAATGAAAGAAATGAGTTTTTTGGGGTCTGAATTGGTCAGCAAAATGGACTTTTATCTGTTGCTATAGTATTATGATTTATGCAAAGAGTGATTAGTGGAGATGAAGTAAGAGAATATATCTGAATTTTTTTTATTATTTAATTTAATTTATAATAGTTATTACTATATTTTATTACGTGAGATTACATCCATACATTGTTATGTTATAATAGTTGTATATAATGACTATAAACCTCATATTTATCTTCTTCTTTTTTTATTTTCCATTATTATCCAATAGCTTTTTGATGTTCGATAATTAATTCATATTTATACAATGAATTCCAATATTAAAATATAAAACACTTATCCTTTGGGTAATATAGTGGTTTGAGCGATCCAATGGTTTGGACTTGAGACTTTCATGTTGGAGGTTTCAAGTTCGAGTTTTCAAGTTTGAAATCATTTATTGATAAAAGCAAGGGATTTGCCTTATGGGTCGTCCTTGTCTCATCAGATTTGCCAAATGCAGGTTACCTCTCCTTTATGATTTGGAAGGAGTTTACTTTTTGGATCGAGTTCGTCCCATTGGGTTTGGTTAGTGTAGGTTAACTAGTTGAGCTCATCCCGTCAAGTTTGCCAGGTTACTTCTCTTATGTGATTTGTAAGCTATTGCATCAGAGTAGGCGCTTACTCCCTGCGCATCTAAAGGATAACTGTTGCGGCTTCCCCTTGGCATAAAAAAAAGTAAAACACTTCTTAATTCTTAATAATGCAACTTCGTACTCAAAATTTGAACATCAATCATCTAATAAAACAACAACACATACCCAATGGTAATTTCATAAACGAAATCTGGAAAGAGTAGAATGTATGTAAACATCTAATAAAGAATTAAAAAAATATCTCATATTAAAACTTAAATATTTCTAACAAAAACTACACATCTAATTAAGAATTTAAAAAAAGATAAAATCTCATATTAAAAACTACATATTTCTAACAAAAACGACATCTAATTAAGAATTAAAAGAATATCTCATATTAAAACTTACATATTTCTTACAAAAGCGACACAT
>JAOTQJ010000102.1:2590666-2603435 GCA_025642045.1 Solanum sejunctum | reverse complement strand
GCGTATATCATACGTCTTTTCTTAATGTCTTAAAAGAGGATCTCTCCAACCAGTAAAGATTAATGGATATCCACTAACGACCAATTTTGACTCGATCTTGATAACACAATTTCAACAGGAGTCGGTCAAATTTTACTCCCTGCTACTTTGTAAAGGTAGAGAGAATATTTCAATATAATAGTTTAAAAAAATATTTAAACAAATAACATCGTTATAAAATAAATAATCTTTTTTCTTAATTTTATTTTTTCAACTAAAAGACAACTTGTTGGGAGCTGTCTGATGACATAAATCAATTTTGGATTATTCCTTATTAATATTGCTAACTGGCAAGTGGCAACTAGCTAATAAAAGACACAGCTCAAAATTTTAAAATCAATGAAAATAATTGCAAAAAGTTTTTTTTTTAAATCGATTTTATCATTATTTCACAGAGATAGAAATACTATTTTCAAAAAATCTTCATTTCAAAAATTAAACTCCATAAGAAAAAGATATTAAATAAAAAAAAAAAGAAAAAAAAATCGATCTTTAGTTTAATTCTCAAAGGTAATTTACCCACAACCTTTTTTATAAACATTTATAATTTTACCTTATAATAAGATACGAAAAATCAACATATTGCATCGTTTTGACACAAATATCTAATATCTTTTTTAAGTTCTATTTTTTAGAATTTCATATAAGAAAAAGTGAAGTATATGACTTTTTAAAAAAAATTATTTCACTATTACACTTTGCGATGCTAGTATATTAATTAAAATCAGACATTTTTATAACTCATTTTTTATAATAATATTTTAAAAATATATTTTGAAATTATTTTTTTATATTATATTATATTATATATTTAATATTTTTTATTATATTAATTAAAAAAATATTCGAACAAATGATGTGGAAATTTTGCAAAGGTCAATTTTGTCATTGCACCCCATGAGTAAAATGAGTCTTCAGACACATACCATAAATATCTCAAAATTTTGACTGACAGTCTTCACGAACTCCAAGAAAAAATATGGGGAACTGTAACAGCTTATCGTCCGACCAAACCACCACCACTACCTCCGGCGCGCCGTCTCAGCCGCCGTCTACCACCGGTATAAGAATCATCCCTTCCTCAGAACCACCACCTCCACGACCACTTTCCGGCATCGGCCGTGTTCTCGGCCGGCCAATGGAGGATGTCCGGTCCATCTACATTTTCGGCGGCGAACTCGGCCGCGGTCAATTCGGAGTCACCTACTTAGTAACTCACAAACAAACGCGCGAGAAGTTCGCGTGTAAGTCAATCGCCACACGAAAACTCATCAACAAGGACGACGTCGACGACGTCCGCCGTGAAGTTCAGATCATGCATCACCTTACCGGTCACCGGAACATCGTTGAGCTTAAAGGAACCTTTGAGGACAAACATCATGTTCACCTCGTTATGGAGCTTTGTGCCGGCGGCGAGCTTTTTGACCGGATAATTGCTAAAGGACACTATTCCGAACGAGCTGCTGCTGGACTTTGCCGGCAGATGGTAACCGTTGTTCACTATTGTCATTCTATGGGAGTTATGCATAGGGATTTGAAACCTGAAAATTTCCTTTTTTTGAGCTCCGATGAAAGTTCACCATTGAAGGCTACTGATTTTGGGCTATCAGTATTTTTCAAACCAGGTATTTATTCGATCACCGATCAATTTCACCTTAATTTCCGGTATATGAATTTTTCTGTAATAGCATCATTTTCCATAATTTGAATTTTTGTGCTTTGACCATCACCAATCTGAAAGAAACTAATCATCAAACACAAATCTTTAAGACATAAAATAATTACCATATGAAGAACTCCTTTTGGACGGAGTTACTTGATACCTGTTGTTGGTGGGAGGTGGCAGGTACCGAGGAATTAGTCAAGCATAGAAGTAATTTTGACCTTTGTGTATATCTAGTATCTTGATTGATTTTTTAGACGAGGGTTTTCCAAAAACAGGCTCTCTATCTCTATAAGGTAGTGATAAGGTCTGCGTACATTTTACCATCCCAACCCCACTTGTGGGATTCCACTGGGTAGGGGTGGAGCTACATTCATCCAAGGGTGGTCAAATGAACATCCTTCGTAGGAAAGCTTTTTTGAATATATAGGTTAAATGTAGATATTTTGATATACATATCAATTGTTGAACATCCTTAATACAAAAATCACATAGTAATGTTCGTAAAAGTATGAAGACTCTTGATAAAAATGCTGGCTCTACCACTGCCACTGGGTATGTTGTTGTTGTTGTTGTGTAATATAGTGTATTAAGGGATGAACCCCGTTCAGGTACCCTAGCTCTGTCCATGAGTGGGTGATTGATGCAGGGCTATTTTAAACTCAATTGAAAACCTTATGCAACCAATGTGCAAGAAATGTTATATTCTTTAACGGTGTCTTTAACTGGAGTTGAATATAGTTTATGCAGTGGGAACATATGTTGTAATATATATTATTATAATTTGTTATATCATACTTAAACAAAAGGGATTGTTTCATAACTTTCCGTATAATCGTTTGACTGATTTGTGTTATAGTGAGTTTAAGATGAAACTGTATACTAATGCTATTAGAAATGTTTTCTCCTTGTTTTTATGTTGTTTCTATGTCATCATTCTGTCTTGTGTTCGTGCATTGGCACCTGTTGTCGTTTTGAGAAGTCCTGATAGTTTGCTCAGGTAACAGAATAATGTAACAATGCCAAATTTTACTTCTTTTGAGATTTGGTTGTGAACGTATGTAGACTGTGTATATTCAAAGATCCATAAGAAAGAAAAAGAATGCGTATAATCTATAATTTTTGTTCAAAGTCACATCTTGGAGAGCATTCTTGTGCTGGCCGCAATACTATGGAGACGGGGAACTATAGTGAATGTAACGTGAATCTGACCAGATAGATATTTCAGGAATTTAGAGAAAAAGCACAAAAATCTATGGAATATAATTGTATTTATTAGCTAAATATGACCACTTGACAAAAGGTATTGCAGACATGTCTCTTTTATCTTATGTTTTGTCGGATTTTTAGTTGGACCACTTGTTTATGGCTCTTTTTGGGATATATTGATGACCTATTCAACCTGAAAACAACTCATGGATGCAGGTGATGTGTTCAAAGACCTAGTTGGTAGTGCATATTATGTTGCTCCTGAAGTTCTGCGCCGAGAATATGGACCTGAAGCTGATATTTGGAGCGCTGGAGTTATTCTATACATTCTACTGAGTGGTGTTCCACCATTTTATGGAGGTAGCCTTATTTTTTACGTGTAGAATATTTTAGCGCTGGATTTTCATAAAGCTTCTTCATCATTATTGATACGTTTCTGTTTGATATTCTCCTAGAAATGACTGTTCCCATGTATTTCTCATTAACTTGGATATATTTCTCTTTCTTTATATGCAGAGAATGATCAGAGTATCTTTGATGCTGTTCTTCGAGGTCATCTTGATTTTTCATCTGATCCTTGGCCTTCAGTATCAAGTAGCGGTAAAGATCTCGTTAAGAAGATGCTACGATCTGATCCTAGAGAAAGGATTTCTGCAGCTGAAGTCTTAAGTAAGATTCACTTTTAATCAAGATCTCTCATTATTTTTTCGATGATAATCAGATCTCTCATAATACCATGCAGAATATCTTTCTTATAGTGTCTCTATTTGGTATGATCTTTTTTTAGACGAGTACGTTTATTTGTATAGCATCCAGAATAGCTTTAGCTAAGTAATTAGTCTGTAAAGTCCAAAAGATTATCCCAATCAGCTATAACTGCGAGTTCATATGAAGACCCAAAGATAGCTCACATCTATATTTCAAATATGGACTTACTCGGATTTTCTTTCGAGGCATCCATGTTTGTTTTCCTTCCATGCATTCCGTACTAGACATGCCCATGCTCATAGAAATCAATTTTTTTCAAGAAATGACTCTGGTCCTTGTGATAACTCTACTACGGTAGGTTTTGGAATGCATAATTGATGGTTATATTACTTATAATCTCTGGAACGACCATTTCGTACTGTACTATAACTAAGTAATTATCTTATGGAAATGTAGATCATCCATGGATGAGAGAAGATGGTGATGCATCTGACAAACCTCTTGACATTGCTGTCTTATCTAGAATGAAACAATTCCGTGCTATGAACAAACTGAAGAAAGTAGCACTGAAGGTTGGAGTCTTGTATTCAGTGCTCTTATTCTTAACAAGATGGTCAATTTCTCTTCCTTTCATGTGTTTCCCAACAACTGTACTTTATCTTCCATTTCTAGGTAATTGCTGAAAATCTCTCCGAAGAAGAAATCATTGGGTTGAAGGAAATGTTCAAATCTATAGACACAGATAACAGTGGGACAATCACATTTGAAGAATTGAAAGCTGGTCTTACGAAAATGGGTACTAAGCTTTCTGAATCAGAAGTCAGACAGTTGATGGAAGCGGTATTTTCCTGGCCATTCCTTATTTTACGGTTACTGTTCCCTCTCCTTTTAGCTCATATCTCCATCTTGCAATTATTCGTCATGTTCATAAATTTGGCAAGCAGTGGATCACTTGTTGAGAGGTAAATTTCTGAAAACTAAAAGCTTCTCGGTGAAGCGCATGAACAAGAGATTTACATAGTCCGGCAGAAACACTTCATTTTGGTGATGTTTATCTCGCTAAGTGGCAGTATTTCTTACCATTTGCAAATTTACAGCTCAAAATGGACTGTATTTTTATTATTAGATGCTCCTGGAAATGATGTAGTTGTTTTCGAAAACAACAACATACCCAGTGGAACCCTACAAGTTAGGTTTGGAAGGGTAGAATGTACTCATACCGTACTACTTCCTCACAAGGTAGAGAGGTTGTTTCTTGGGAACCCTGGTTTTGTAGAGAGGCAGTTTCCTGGGAACCCTCGTCTCAAAAACTCATAAGCAGAATAAACTAGATATGGAAAAAAAGGAAAAGGAATGGAAACAGAAAAAACAACTAACAACGAAAAGCACATGATAGTGTGTAAATAGTTTGACATGAAAAATATTTGGCTTCAAAATACCATGAAGATTGCGTGCATAGAGTGTACTCATTTGCCTAACATGCTTAATGCATAGTCGATAATACAGATGTTTGGTTGTTCTTCCAGGCTGATGTTGATGGAAATGGAACAATTGATTACCTTGAGTTCATAACAGCTACGATGCACATGAATCGCATGGAAAGAGAAGATCACTTGTACAAAGCATTTGAGTACTTTGACAAGGATAAGAGCGGGTATGAAGCTATCCACCTGCCTGTTTACACTGATTGGATTAACGTTTTACTGTTTTCTAATCTCGGTCCCTTTAGATATATTACGATGGAAGAATTGGAGCATGCGCTGAAGGAATACAACATTACTGATGAAAAATCAATAAAAGAGATAATCGCTGAAGTTGACACAGACAATGTACGGTATCCTTTTCTTGACACAAGTTTATATGGTGGTTCTATTTACAAACATTTGTGGCTCAAGTATCAAAAGGATAACACATTATAAGTATGTCTGACTATGTCACTACGCTTCATCGACAATATTTGATACTTTTCACTTTCTCATTTAAAGATGGTGACCCTTGCCTCTCTCACAAAAGAGTGTCTAGTGACTAACCGTATCTTTTGAAATACTTTAATGTTTTGCTGACATTTCTTTTGGTCAATTAGGAGATTTTATAGTATGGTTTGATCAAATAGTAAGGACTCTCTGTGGCTTAAATAACGATTGGGAATTGTGCTCGGTGACAGGAGTTGAACCTCTCTTTCTTTCTTCCTTTACAAATAGGTCTCTCTCAATGAAGTAAAATTTTGGACAGTCCTTTAGTGAACCGCGTTTCTGGCCGCTTGTTTGCAGAAATTATGTTTCTTATCAGATGTTGTCAATTGTACAGTTGAACAGAATCAACATAGATTTGATGTCTTGTGATATTTATTAAGAAAAGATAGATTCTTTTTCCTTGAAACAAGAAAGCTGCACCCCCAAAAAATAAAAGATTCTCTGAGTGACTTGTGGTTTAACATAATGGTTTCTTTTGGACTGTCATGGATATATATTTTTATCCATTTGCAGGATGGAAGAATCAATTACGATGAGTTCGCTGCCATGATGAGGAAAGGTAATCCAGATTTCGTCAACAACAGGCGTCGCAGATGAAACACATTAGCATTGCTGCTCCAATGAGTTCACCAGTGGAACCACTAAAGATCCAATTGGTTCACTTTTTCCTATCTGGATTTGTGAAAACTAAAAAAATTTCGGCTTTTTGGTTAATTGGCTGGAGAGTTTCTTGTTCTGGTTTGATGCAGGATGGAAATCTGAAAGGAAAATTAATGTATAGTATACAATTGATAAATGCTGATGTATTGCTTCTTTTGTTCATACTTCAGCCTCTTGAAACAAATGAAGAGAGAGTCCATTGCTCCTCCTTTGTGCTCTTTTCAGCATTGTGTTCTTGTTCTGGAACAAGCAACAATTTTGTTAGAGGAATGTATTTGTTGTCCCACATTTGGTAACAGTTGTTTATCTCCAATTACGGGTATTCGAGGGCGAGTTTGAGTTATATACATCGTCAGTGTAGAATCATGAGACAAGTTCAATTCTCAGTAGAGGCAAATATTGTTGTTGGTGGAAGGTGAGATGTCTTCTGATGAATTAGTCGAGGTGTATACAAGTTAGCCTAGATGCCACCCATATTTAAAAAATATATAGAGTTCGATATCAATAATTTTTTTAATACTATTAGATCATGTTTGTGGGATTTCATTAGGTATGTTATTGTTGTATCACGTACAAATAAGCTTCCTTAAAATGTGGAATTTAAGAATTTTGCAAACTCAACTTTAACCTGTTAAAGCTTTAAATTGTTCTACCTTTCTCCATCTAGACAAAAAGTATTTTTTTAGAATAAGTAATTATATAAAAATATTTTCAATGTTAATTAATTATTGTATAACAATTCCATCATTATTAATCAACATACATATAATTCTTGTATTCATATATTTTTACCAATTAGTTTATGAAATTTGTCGCATATTTTAGTCAGTTATGGGTTTCCTCACATTGATATTAAATGTAATATAAAAATTTAAAAATAATATTTTTAATACATTCATGCTTTTAATATAGTATAGATAAATAACAACAACAACAACATACCCAGTGATATCCACAAGTGGAATCTGGGGAGGGAAGATCATACGCAGACCTTACCGCTACTTCATAAAAATAGAGAGACTGTTTCCTAATACTTTAGAGCAACCGTATCAAAATTCAAAATTTCCAAGTAATGATTTCTAGAGAGCTTTTCGCACCCCTGGCGTGACGTGCTAAGGGTGCAGATAAAGAAATTCAATTCTTTCGTCTTATCCCTGAAACGGACATATACATTTTCTGTTCAGTTATTTTTCTTGCGGTCCAAGACTTTTAAATCTTGGGCCTAAGTGTTCCTAAACGTGAATATACCTATACTTAGCCATTTTTCACCCATACATCATTCTAAACATTTCCCAATATTCATTCAAATACTTAGCCAAATATTTTACTCCTAAACTCAAATTTTAAAACTATTTCTAAATTCATAAGGATTGTACTCAAGCTTTGAGTCTCCAACTTCAATCTTCATAAAATTCATCTCCTAAGCTAAGGTATGTAGGTATCGTTCATGGGTTCCTTTCACCTATGATACCCAAACTTTCTTTTACTTAAACTTGCATTATTTAAAGATGATTTACCTATGGATCATATTTATTTATGAAAATCACTGCACCCATGTTGGGGTTTAAGAAATTACGACTATTTTGCTATATTTTGAGCTATGAAACCAAGGTCTATTGTAAGATTTGATGAGGGCTTTGATGTATATTGCTTGAGGGTGTTACCATGTATTTATTAAAGGTTTTACATTGAATTTTCTAGCATGATTTTACTCATGAATTGCATGATTTTACACTAGCACTACACACCCTCTAAGTGTTTGATAAAATATCCGGTTATGATTTCTTGAGGAATTGAAGGTCCTATGCTTGTCTTGTCGTATGATTTGAATAACTATATAATGATGAAATGATGATGGAATAATGATGAAAGGAAATGTATGTATATGATGAAGAAATGATTGTATATATATGATATTATCTCTACAGTGTTGAGGATGACTAGGCCTAGCTCGGGGGTTTATAGACCCAGGTAACCTTATTGAGGGGTTAGTACATTGATCGCCTAATTTGAGGGAGGGTGGTAGGGTCGAGTAACCTTGTTAGGAGTTTGTACCCATCAACCTTGTTTGGGGTTTGTACCAATCAACTCATTAGGGGTTTGTACTCCATCAACTCGTTGGGGGGGTTTGTACTCCATCAACCTTGTTGGGGGGTTTGTACTCCATCAACCTCATGAAGGGGTTTGTACCTCATGCGCCTATCCCCCAAGGGGGTGGTAGGCCTTGGATTGGACTATAATGGTCACTCCTTACACTCGTATTATGTTCTATATAAGCATAATATTACTTCAAGTATCATTCATACATGTCATATTGTTAGTATGCTATTCATTGCTTATGACTATGCATTTTCCTATGATACCTATCACTTATTGCATTGCATCCTATATACTTAGTACATTCAAACGTACTAACGCATACTCTATGCCTACATGATGTCACTATGCAGGAATTGGTGCACCATTTGATCATCCTCCTCCTCCACGTGGCTAGTTCGATTGTCCTACAAGCTTATTATTGAGTCCTCCATTTCGGGGACGTTTTTTATGATCTCTTGCTATGTATTAAGATTTTCTCTCTTGACTTATGTATTGACTTTGGGGGTGAGCTCGATTGCTTTGTCTTGGCTCCCGCTCTTATCTATGTAGTAGTGGTGCTGTTGGACATGTTATGCATCTATGTTATGAGTCTTGACTCTCTTGTTTCTTAATGTTATGATATGAAGGTTTATCCTTAGTACCAATTCTTGCTTATGCTTATTTCTCAATGTCATTTTAATTGCTTACGCAACCAAGGATGTGTAATGATATGCTATGAGGCTTGTTTGGGGTTCCTTTCAGGTTCCCCATTCGCCGGTCACGTCTAGGACCTAGGCTTGGGTTGTGACATGTACACTATTTTTATTTGTATTGATACTCCACTTACTCTTCTTTTATTGAGTACAGAGCATCTTCAGGCAGTTGTAGATAAACCTCAATTGGGTGATTGCTGATTTCCAGAATTCAAGAGTGAGCCAGCTCTTTCAGGCTACCATGAATTCTCCCACTATCTTTAGTCCATTTGCTCTCAGACTCAGAGACTTAGTCATATTTTATTTTATGATTTTCAGCGTTGCATCCCCTTGCACTAGACACTTAGATAATGTTTGATACAATGACTTTCGATTCTTGGATAGTATTTTGCATTGTTTAAGTTTCTGTTTGAGTTTATAAGAACTCAACTTATTTTTGTTATTTTAATTTACTTTAATAACTTAAATCTCTCAGAAATGAAGTAGGAAATAAGAATGACTTAGGGACGTTTCAGAATTACAATTAGTATTTGTCCAGTTATGGAGAACACTTATCTTGCCATGCACCGCCATAGAAAAAATAATTCTGTCATAGCACATTGCACGGAGATAGAAACTTTGTATCTCGCATCTCAAATTCTATTTTTACAACGCACTCTTAAATCATGATGTTTAGTAACTTACCCTTTCTGCTAAGACCAATTTCAAGATTTTACTCCTCCAAATTTAGATCTGTAAAGCCGTACATGCTCCTTATTGTCTTGACTATCATCTCGAATGATCAAACTTACCATCTGTCCCTCAATCCACTATCTCACATGACACAGATTTTGTCTGAAATCAACCTAGGCTCAAATTTTTTAACTCACTACTCAAAAGTTTTGTGGCCCAATTTTCATTCCAATTGACCTATCCATAACGACAAAGTCAGGTCGTTACAATACATCACTTTTGGTACATTGCATCTCGATGCATCACATAAGAATGGTGTATCCAAAAATAAGAGAAGGTAGAAATTTTTGTAACTTTTTCAAATGGTAAAAAAAAAGTTTAAAATGTGGTACAATAAATTATGTATTTAGATTATTTTTTTGTTTAATTTTGGGTGAGGCCAGCTCAATCCATATTTCTCGAGTCCTTAAGACTAGTGGACTTATATAGGCCAAGCTCAAAAGCGCTATTCTTATATAAGCTTCAAAAGTTTTACGCCAACTCTATCAAATCATGGGTTGAGTCGTATTATCCCAACAATTAAAACTAGCATGTAAGCTTACTTGGGTATTAAGGATTTAGTTGTATGAATATAATTCTTTATTATGTAATGTACAATTATTATTCTTTAAAAATCAAGAAAAAATTACACAAATGAAAAGAATTTAAAAATTACACAAATGAAAATTACGCAACTAAATAATTTAAATGCATATAATTTGTCATATGTCATGCTTTTTAGGAAAAGAAAACAAATTAAGCATTAAAATCTCATTTGTCTAAAATTAAGCAAATCAAACTTTACTACAAAAGATGAATTCTCCACAAACAACCTCCACTAATAGGTGCAATTTAGTCTTGAAGAATCAAAGCTTACAATTATAAAACGCCTATATGTCAAAATTAACTCTTAGTCAAGTCAAATATGCCTTTCAAGTCAAAAGTTTGAAATCTAAAATTAAGAATGGCAGTAGAGCGGGGCGTTTGTGGAGCAGGGTGGGGCGAAGTTATTTCTATGCGGTGTAGGACGGCTTAAATTTATTTTAAAGAATTCCGTATGAATGCGGGACGAATTGGGAATTGTTTAATAGATGCATATACAAACAAGCCACAAACCTTGCTCATATTCAAAATTACATTGAATTAACAAAGTAATCAATATAAAATTACTAGTTAAGTTGTAATACCTCATAAATTTATCAAAATGTCCCTAAAATATATCATGCGAACAATGCGTCTTTCAAAGCTCCAATGAAACATTTGAGACTGCACTTGTTATCAGCGCAAAAAATCGAATCAGAAAATGGTCTCGACCCAATTTAAAACAAATCAGGTCGAATTAAAAAATTGCACATTTTGTGAAAAAACAGTAGCAAATTCGCGCCACCTCCATGATACGCCAGGAGCGCGGACTTGCACTTGTGAATTTTTATTATTTTTCGACGGGAACTATTTTTGGAGAAGTTGCTCAAATATACTGATGCGCGGCCGCTCCACGACACACACCTGTGTATCAAAAATTATTTTTTTCCTTTTAATTTTGAGAAGGACAATTTTGTCCTTCCAAACATATTTTAATACCCCCAAAATAGTTTTTAAAGCGTATTTCACACAAAAGTGTTTTAATTCATAATTTTTCTAAGTCTTTTACGCAGGTCTGAGAGAAGAAGAAGAGAGCACGTAAGGGTTTCTTAAGACATCATAAATTCCTTGAAGAAACTTAAAGAATCTTCATTCTCAGATGTAAAGGTTACTCAAAAGCTTGAAATTGTTCTTCTATGTGTCCCAATGTAAAGATAGGATGCAGGATTGATAATTAGAGTCTTGAATAGTGATTTCTTGAAAGTTTTCTTGAATAATACCTTTAATTATTGAATATTGTCTCTAATTCTTAAATATGTTCTTTAAATCATATTTTTGTATCTTAAATTGATGATTATCATGTTCAAAATTTACTGTATACTTGCATTATTATGTGATTGTGATTTAACCCATATAAATTCTCTCTGTAAAGATTGGAATAATAAACTTAGGAGAATGTCTAGAGCCTTAATTGTCTGAATGTGATGTTTGACTAGATTTGAGTCCTGAAGTGAGTGTACTAATGATGGTAATAGCTGGGAATAACATGGATAGAGTTGAATGAGTAATTATTCTTAACTTAAAAGGATAGGCTTGGCCGTTGAGCTCATAGATGATGAGATGAGGTGAGTGTTCTTGCCCATAAGGGTTGAGTGATGGAAGTTCTTGATAGATTGATAGACTTATAAACTTATTGAATCCTGGGAGGAGTATTAGCACCGTAATGGGTAAGAGTGAGTCCAACTCATACTCATTAACTACTTGGCCAGCGTAGGAGAGAATTGGACCATGAAAGCAGATGTTTTCTTTGTCCCAAAAGAGGACATGACAAAATTTTGGATCTACTGACAGACTCGTCCTTTACCTCTCTAAGGTACTGTACGGATGTGGCAACGACATCTCTTCGTTGTATCACTACTGGCTCATAGGTAGTAATTGTCAGTTATAGAAACTCCCAGATATGTTTCATAATGATAGAACTCTGATGTGATGTGATTGTCTGATGTTTGATGGATAGTGAGGTGGTAGAGTCATGCCCTTTACTCTGAGGTGAGGATGAGTGATTGTTGAATTAGTCCTCTTACTTTAACCCATTTTACATAACGCCCCTTTGACGCTGCATCATTTTATGATGCAAATTCTATAGACCAAGGACTTCAGCAGCCCGATCGTTGAGGTTCAGAGCTTTCGGATTCCAGTAGTGGTGAGTCCTCCCCTGCATTCAGATGATGTTTACTTTCTTCTGCTTGATAGTCTTTTAATTGATTTTAGTAGTCATGACCTGTCATGATACCGTTTCAGACAGTAGTATAGAGGCTTCATAGACGTAGATGTTGATGGTTAATGTCGGGGGTCCCTTCCCTCATCTTTCTTTATATTAAGACCTTCGTTTGGTATCTTATTTTATCTATGATAGATTGAATTGATAGCTT
>JAOTQJ010000102.1:2579748-2590566 GCA_025642045.1 Solanum sejunctum | reverse complement strand
AAGTCTTTTGTTTTTCTGGTGTAAGCAAGATCTGGTAGGGGAAAGCATAGATATAGTCAATTTTATAGGAAACTTGTGATTCTGTATATCTTTGTGAGGGTGTGCCCACCAGCCTTTGGGATGTAAGTTTCCAATTCATCATCCTTTGGATGATGAATGATTTGTGAATTCAAAGTTACTCTTATCTAAAAAAAAAAAAAACCAACAACATACCTTGTGAAATCTCACAAAGAGTCTTATTTTATATATTTAAATTTTATTGTAGTTATTGAAGCTAAGGGTGAACAAAAGGAAGCTCCAAAGGTGGTGGAGAGATGGGGGGAGCCTGATGCATCGAGGTGTGTGCTTGCCACATCACTTGTTGACCGTGAATTTGACCCTGTAAGTGTCTCTGTTTTGTTACTGTAGCATTTAAGTTGCACAGATATCCCATGAAATACGCTAAGGGTAAAAACATCAATTGACACTTTATGTTGGAACTTCATGCTTTTATAGTATAGAACTATAGATTATCAGTATTTGTGGCCTAGCGTTTGATGTACTGATTTCTTGTTTTTCTTTTCCTTCACTGGTGATGTTCAGTCTGCAATGTGTGAATAGAACTCCGTATAATATGTTCTTGGGGGGGGGGGATATTTTTCTTGATAAGCTGATTTTGGATGTCAAGTTATAGCATAGTTACTGATTCAAAAACATTGCCTGTTGTTTGGACTTGTGAGTTTCAGTCTCTATCAGTTCTTTGTCTAAATTGTAGAACATGGTTGAAACATAGTCTCAATATGGAATATCGAATATAGAAGCAGCTATTAAATGGGAAACAGTTATGAAAGAAACATGAAGCAAGAGTGTAATTTCTTCCAGTATTATATTTATTCAGCTGATATGGATGTTTTATTTCTTTTCTCTTTTCTCTTTTCTTTCGCAGCATTGGACTTTTGCTGTTATTTCCTATTTAACAGGATGAATATTTCCCATCTTTAAATCAAAACTCTAACCCATTAAGAAAAATATAGAGAAAAAGAGAAAAATCATTCCATTCATGCGTAGTTTCTGCATAATGGAGACCACAGGAATGAGTTAGTGACAGCTTGCGTGAACTATGAATATTAGGTTCTGCACTATATGTAAACATCTTTCAATTGTACAAGTTAAATTCCATTCAACACGTCAACTTGAGTCATCTTGCTAATCATAGCTCAAATTTAGTGTCAGATATAAGTTTAATCAGTGTAAATGCAGTATAAGTTACTATAATTAACTTAGATGTTCATCTTGAAGTGCTTGTGATGTAGTCCTTGGGTGTTTAACTGCTGCTATTAAATGTACTTTTGAAATGAGATAGTAACTTAGTTCTTTTATTTTGATTTCTTGTAGCTACTAGGCGTAGCGAGGAAAAATGGCCAGGTGAGGCTTTATATTTGATCAAAGTTAAGATGATACAAAACCATGTATTTTTCCAGAGTGTTGACCCTCATTTGTGCACCCTTTACTGCATATGTACTGCAGATTGAGCTTCTTAGTCCTGTCAATGGAGATGTTCGTGCATCCATTTCAATTGAAAATCAAAATCATACAGGATCAGAAGATAATTCTGTTGTTGGTTTGCATTTATTCCGGAGAGAGAGATTGGGCTCATCATCAAGGTATTATCTTTGCCTGCTTTAGACGGTACGAGCAGGATATGTCTAATAAATTACCCTAGTTATCTCATGGATTATGCAACTAGTAGAAGATGACCTATTGTTAGACCACTTTGGGTTAAAAAAATTGTTGCTCAATTGCTTGGTCCTTATCCTTGGCAATTCAAATATATAAATACCAAAAGACATATTTTCTACTGTGCTTACTAGACTATTGTTGTGCTATTTACTCGTGCATTGGAACGCTAAGGTGGATTTTGAATTTCCTAAACCTTTAAGCCACCTCCCAGTATTGTTAAACCAAATTAACATTTTAAAGAACTGTTGTGTCCAAAATCAATGGGAATTCACCGCATACACTGCAACACCCTGATGCAACAGACCAGATAATCAAATACACCTATAGCTAATCAATAACTACAGCCATCAAAGAATTCCAGCACCTAATAACTTAATGTTGCAATCAAACAGTAGCTACAGCCATTTCGGCCTATAGCCCTTGATTCCTATGCAGATTATAGCAATCAAAGGAACTCCTCAATACAAATTTAAGATTTTAGGGAAGCATAAGGATAAAACAGCAACACTGCAGCAGTCACAACTTGAATATTAAGCAGTAGTTAACCAGTTCACTTGCAATAAATTGTCTAGCACGGCCTAAATTTTAGAAAACCAAAACAACAGTCACACAACTTGAAAATTAAGCCATGTAGAATCTTAGCCTCCGTGATGCAGCATAAACATGGGATAATACTTGATCCCCTCGTACCTCATTTGGCTATCGATGAACTAAGCAACCTCTTATGATTATCCCTATTTTTTTGATATAGCTTGACGACAAAATGAATATTCCTACATAAATGTAGTTAATAAACTTTGTCGACATCATTAATGGTGGTGATTGGAACAATTTAGTGTGTTGAAAAGAGTTACTAACTACTGGATTGCGAGTGGTGTTCTTGCAATGTATTGGCCCGCACGTAGCTTGCCTTGGACACATGGTGTGCATTTATGAGGAACTTTACGCAGATTTTTTTTTTTGAAATCAGTAACTTGAACTTTATGCAGATCAAATTAAGCTTGTTTTCTTAAATTATTTCTTATACGCGTATAGGTCATGCAACCTGCTTACATGCACAAGCAGAGGACAAGCAAGCATGGCATATGTTAAAATGTCCAAATCACTGGAAGATTCTGGTGGTGAAGGTACTCCAACAACATGGAATGTTTGTGGTTCAGGCAGTATTTTGTGCTCTAAGGTAGATGCAGATGAAAGCTATGCATTGTTTGGTGGGTAAGTAATCATGAATACAGGGTTTTGGGAGATAACATTGATCGTGGGAATAGTATGCTGTCTAATGAATTATTCTTTGCTATATCAGGAAGGGTGTTGAGGTTAATGTCTGGGATCTCAACCAGTGTGCTAAAGTTTGGTCTGCTAAATCTGTAAGTTTTACCATCATTATCTTTAGCATTTTTGCGTGTAACAAAAAATAAGACTGGTCTTAGTGAGTGTTTGGATTAGTTTATTTTAAGCGACTATTAGCTTTTAAGTTCTGTTTTAGTTTTGGAAGTGTTTGGGTAATATAAGAAGTGCTTTTAAGCTCTATTTTAAGGTTGAAAATGTTAGAAAAAGCCAAAAGTCAAAAGTTGGGTGTCTTAGATTTTAGCTTATTAGCCACTTTAGAAAAACTCATCCAAACACCTTCTTAGTTAAAATTTAAGAATTTGACATTTTGTATATTCTTATTCCAGCCAGCAAAAAACAGCCTTGGCATATTCACTCCAACTTGGTTTACATCTGCAACTTTCTTATGCAAAGATGACCACCGCAAATTTGTTGCAGGCACTAATAATCACCAGGTATTCTTTCTTAGCTAATTTGTTGGCTCTATTAAGCCATCTTTTCTTTTGTATCAAGAGGGTAATTTTGGTTCAATGGCTTCATAGTTCCTCTTGCTAAGAAGAGCTTCATGTAGTTTGCCCTATAATCGTTTTTTGACTAACACGTTTAGAAATTATAAGGCATCTGTGTGGCCAAAAGAAAAAATCGATGGCCCCTTGTTTATTGTAGTGCATGGATGAGGGAGTGGATGGAGAGGGGGAAAGATGGGTCCTAGAATAAGCCAAATAAATGAGCTGATTCAAGTGTTGGATGTGCTTATAACTTTCGGCTCTTAGAAGTTGTAACACCACAAAAGTCCATATGTTTTAAGCCAGTCAATTTCAGTTCTGAAATGACGTTGACCTGCCTATCAGTCCATTTTAAATCTGTTTCTGCCCTTTCATTTGTCTTTTCCTACACATGCTGCTGCTTTTCCCTCCCAGAACTGGTCACCACTGACCACCATCCTAAACTACTGAGATTACTCTAAACCTGTATTAGTACATTGAAATCTATAGCAGTGGAAAGGAAGAGTCAATGGGGATGGAGATCTGGTCGGTTGCTTTGTGTAATCTGCCAAAATAAAATGGGCTCAGCTATTCTTGAACTTCAGCGTGCATCCTCACCGCACAAATCCTGTGTTTTCTTATCCCCTAGAGTTTCCTGGTTACAGAAATATACAGTGTCTGGATTTCTTCAGATTCCGTGATGCCGTACCATCTTTTGCACTAGAATGCTTTGAAAAACTGCAGTGCCGGCAGTTGATTAATCTTGAAGTTAATGGAAAGAAGTCTGTTGTTTTTATTGGAATCGGTTTGTTGACATAGCGTAAATTGCTTTCAGCCTATTAAATAGACTAAAAGTGATCCATATAAAACCCACATATAGCCGTTTTGTTTAGCAGTTTCACCTTCGGAGTGCTGTATTAGGTTCTGAGTTTATTACGATATGGCTCATTTTTGTCTCTTAAGTTTGTTGCTGATTTACCTGAAGAAATTGTTGTTGATATAAACTATGTCTGTACCAACTTGGTAATTTGTAGGTGCGTCTTTATGATATTTCTGCTCAGAGAAGGCCTGTTGTTTCATTTGATTTTCGCGAGACCCCTATTAAAGCAGTGGCTGAGGATGTAGATGGACATACAATATACATAGGAAATGGTTCTGGTGATCTTGCTTCTATTGATATACGCACAGGTAAATGGCTGTCTCACTATAGTTATTGTTTTTTATGTTGTCATTAATAATTTTCACATATCTCTGCCATAAATAATCTTTAAAGAAATTTACAATTGTGCATGTTCATATCCACATTGTTATTATCCAAGTCTAAGTGTGTTCTCTCATTTGAATCTGGCATGGAACTTATATCATTTATGAAACTAAGACAACTCATGTAAGTGGCGAACACGAACAGAATACATAAGTTCATTCTTGTTTCTTCTGTGAATATGGTTTTCTGGTTAACTTGACCACTGTACTTTTCATATATCTTGGCTAACTTAGTATGAGCTTTTTATGTGTAAGAAAATCTAATTTGGGTTATGATTTTAGTTTCACATAAGAAGTTGCACTCATACTTTCTTCAAAAAATAATAATAATAATAAGATAAAAATAAATAATTAAGAAGTCGCACTCAGACAAAGATATTGTTTCACAATATTCTGTGTCGAATTGATGATTTCTGCCTTGTTTAATTCATACATTTTTACTTTTGCATTTCTTTCAAACTATTTTCTGAAAAATGATTTTCTTGAGCCAAAGGTCTATCCGAAACAGCCACTCTCAGTAAGGTCTGCGTACACCCCACCCTCCTAGACATGATTCTTGTTCTTTATGATAGTTAAACTCGTCAATCTAGGACTATGATTTGCTCTCTCATGTCTGGACTCGTTTAGTTCATTTATCATGGATCTCATGCTTGAGTGCTTCTTTTTGTTGTAGGGAAACTTTTGGGATCCTTCTTGGGGAAATGTTCTGGAAGTATAAGATCCATAATTAGGCATCCAGAGCTTCCAGTTATAGCCTCGTGTGGTGAGTATTTAAAATCGCAGTTGGCTTCTTTATAATGTGATGCACTTCGTCACAGGTCCTTGAATCTATAGCATTTTTGATCTCGATGTATGTTACTTTTTGAAATGGAAGCTACTGCCTGGGAACTCAGATATTGGTCCTAATGTGATTTGCTGTACGAAGATATAACCTCACAATAGAAAATCTGAAGCTTATGAAATCTCTCTCAAATTGTTTACGGTCTAGAATTCTAGATCACACGTCTCTTCATAGAACTGAAGCTGTTTTTCTCTAGTTTTGTTCCTCATAAGCCTATTAATTTGAATAAATTGCCTTTGACTAGGATTGGACAGCTATTTACGCATTTGGGATGTCAAGTCACGACAACTTCTATCCGCTGTAAGTTATTATCTGTACTGTTACTTTTTAAGAACTAGAGGACAATTCAGAAGACAGCTACATTTCTGAGCCACTGCTTCCTTTCGAAATGAGTGGCTGTACACTGCTCCTTTTGCTCTTCAAAATTTAGTGAATTGCAATATCTTGTACTGAAACTCAAACATCACCTTCTCTTTGTGCTGGTTTAACTCTCAGGGGTTGTTTGGTTTGATTACAAGTTATGATGGGATAAGTTATGTTGAGATTTTTGTTATTGAGTGTCTGGTTTGTTGCATAAATACATTGTTTGTTTACAAAAATACCCTTCAATCTATTAGTTTATTTTATATATTTTCTTTGCTAGCTTTAGTTATTCAATATTTATTTTTAAAATAAGTCTTTCATCTTATTTAGCTTAATTATTATAATGGGTTCATTTCCTTGATAATACTATATGCATTTAAAATAAAATTTTTGCCTTATTTAATTTAAAAATAGAACTTCCATTTTAAGTTTATTAAAGTAAAAAAAGATTTATGAAAAAGTAAAATATAAAAAATATAAGAATTAGTCAATAAAAATTATATCATATAGTATAATTTTTCAATAGAAATATACGAAGAAGTATCATAAAAATAAGGAGGGAAGGTTACAATGTTAATATATACATTGTATTAAAAATAATATAAATATACGAAGTGAGATATAAAAGAAGTTTAAAAGGATTTTCTTGTCATTTATTCCTTTTATCCCTGGATAAATTATCCCGGGATTAGTAGACCACCAAATAGAATGGATAACTTATCCTGGTACTATTTATTGGTCCCGGGATAAGTTATCCCGGATTGACCAACCAAACAATAATTTAAAGACCACTATAATTTTATCTTGGGATAAGTTACACTTATCGTTCACACCAAATGACCCCTTAGGGCTGTCTGAGTTTAAAAAGTCAGAGACTGGCTCTACCATATAGAAAAATATAGACAAATTCCAATCCTTCCACATTAGACTAAATTAAGACGGAGCTTTTGTAAGGTTTCTAGACATTCGTTTGTAACGATCCCGATGTAATCATAAGTTCATAACACATCCTTTTTGCTTCTTTTGGTGAAGATAATAGTTTTGTATAACATAATATGGTGTTTCCTAGACGTAGTCCTGCCTGATGTGATGATAATTATTGAGTTCAGAGCTTATCATGCTTTACGGTTGTGGTAGATCAGCGGCCATCATAAGAATAGTTGAACTATGAACAAAGGATTCATATGCCATATGGTCAACCTTTTTACTGATTTGTGATTGAACGTAATTGATGAACGATGAATGCACGTCTTTAATTTATCTTAAAGCAGTAGAAGAGAGTACCCTCAAGTACTGAAAAGCTAAAATGTGAATGCAGGTTTTCTTGAAGCAGCATCTTAACAGTGTTGTTTTCGATTCAAAATTCTCTACAAGAGGTTAGCTTTGCATCTCCTTGTTTGCCTTTTTTCTTTTTAAATGGCCAAAAGAAAAACGTTCCTTTTTTGAGGGTACTCGGGGAACAGATCCAGTGGAGACGAGATGGGGCATGTATCTTTGAGGATTAGAGCAAGTGGCTATGAACCACGGTGTCGGGGGTTCAAATTTCTCATCGCCCACAATCGGACAAAAAGGAAAATACCTTCCCTCTAGTGATAGGAAATCATGATCGGATAGTAAACCAAAAGCTAGGGAACTTGAGTGTGGGTCTTTTATCGAAATGGAATGGTTGTTCTTTTTTTCTTCTTTTTTACTACTTATCGTGAATGGGGGAATTATTACACATGGTATGCCTAACTTTGTTTGTTTTACGCCAAACTATCCTAACAAGTAACAATTAGAGTTGTCATTATGCTTGTTCAGAAGCTCAGGTACCTCAGCAACAAGATGCAGATGAAACATTGCAGACGGAAGAGGAAGGGAAGGCTGTTAAACGCAACCAGGCATCAAAAGAACACAGCGGAAGCAAGAAAAAACTGAAGACCAAGAAAAAAAGTAAAAAGTCGAAAGGAGACAGTAGCGACATTGCCTAATCGTTTTGCTTTCCAGAATCTCTCATTATCAATGATATCTTCAATATGAGCTCAGCGAAAGGTAACCACAACATACAGTAGAACACGGTGATGATTAGTGCGAGTTCATGACATGGCTGCATTCGTTCAAGTTAGAAGGACTCGGAGACACCAGTGGCCTCTTTGTTAAAAATCTAAGATATAGCTAGTTGAGGGCATACAACTATGATTCGATCGATCCCAAACAGGTGGGGTTCGGCTTTTTGAATCCTCATTGTTCATGTCGCTCCATTTTGCTAAATGTCACCATTCCAATGCTTCTTATAGTGAAGAACTGAAATACAAAGAGCCTTTAGTGTTTTGCATATGTTAAAAGGATTTTGATATTTGTAAGGGAAATTATATTTAGTTCATATGTAATGATGTTATTTTTCTCTATTTTTGTGAAAATATTTTTGCTTTTAAAAGACATTTTTTAAAATGATCTCTCTATGGAGTAGTAATCATCGTAAATTCACAACCATGTGTGTGGTGGGACGAATGAGATATTTTCACACTTAGTTATAGATTTTGGGTTTAATCAGAGGTCTTGAGTTCGAGTCCTGGAAATGAAAAAAATTATGTTGAGAGCGTCACCTCCAAATGGGCCTTGTAGTACGTGATTCGAATTTAATTGAGGTTTCACGAGCTTGTGGGAAATTAAAAAAAAGAAAAGGGTATGGTTGAAGGAATGAGACTTATTTTGCGCTTAAATGCAGGTCTCAGTTCAAGTTCTGAAAATGGAGAAATCATCGATAGAGTATTTTCCTCTTTAGTTGGTAATTATATTTAAAACAAATAACAAAAAACAACTAGTAGTAATTATCAAGAGCTTGCTTATCAAAGTTTTAAAAAATGAAAAAAAAACTCATAACCATCCAAAAGATATGAAGGATGAATAAGACCTATTCACGTTTAATAATTATTGATTTTTATGTTCAACTCTTGAGAAAAGGAAAATTATAAATATGAAACTTTTTTCCCTTAAATGAATCTTTCGCAACGAAAATCAAGATTATTCTGATTAAGAATATCAAATATTATATAATTATACAAAAAAAATACTCATAATCATTTGAAAGCGATTAAATTAAAAGTTTTTCTGACTAAGAATATCAAATAGTATATGATTATACAAAAAAAAATTAATAATCGTTTGAGAGTTATTAAAGTAAAAGTTTTAAAAATGAAAAAAAAAATTGTCAGAAGTGGGATTTGAACCCACGCCCTCTTTCGAAGACCAGAACTTGAGTCTGGCGCCTTAGACCACTCGGCCATCCTGACAAATTATGCAAAGCAAATCTCAGTTCATTTACAAGTAGAAAAGAGAACCTTTTCTAATTATTAAAAGAATTGATAAAAGAACCTATAAAACTGAAAAAGAATAGGACTTTTATTTCTATATATTCTTTATTGTGAAATAATTCCTCAAATAATAAGCTGACAAGCAATCAACAACAACTTGCTACATTTTTATAAATCAAAGATGTCGATATTACTTACTTTTCATCTCAAACTCCCAAAAGAAAATGTCGATTCAACAACTTAAAATTTATCTCATCAATAAAATATTTAATCAATCACATGATTTATTCCATTAGTTAAACATAGCTGACAACTGCTATAACATAAACTGACGTGATTTTCAAATAACGTTATAATTTAATGCATTTTCAATATATAATTAATTAATCCTGATACCAAAAAATACACTCCCAATTACACATATCACTTGTATCATAATCTCAACTAAGTATACTACATACCATATAATACTAATATTAACTAGAAAGAAACTTTCCGGTCACAATCAATATCTTTAACATCTTGACTCGTTAAATCTACCACCATATTACAATTCATCCTTATACCAACACTCTTCTTGAACAGACCCAAATTCACCTTTCCATTAATATTTGTAGACATACTCACCGGCAATTCCCCGGCTACCAAATCTCTGGTTAGCCGGGGAATTCCGACTAATTTCTCAACCATAACCGTCACATTCACGTTCATCTTAAATGTCCTTCGAGCCCTAGCTGACCCTCGCGGCAAATCCGCTTCTGCGATGACTCTACCGCCGTAACTCAAATCAGCAGTGGTGGGCTTGAATTTAAACGAGACCGCGTTAGGGTTTTTAATGGAAATAACGGCGGAAACAGAGATATTCATGTTGGTTTGAAGATTGGAACTACTGGTGAGCGCACTCAACCCTTGGAACGTTATCGAATCGATCTTGATCGTCGGATCTTTCACCTTGAAGACGGTGAGCGCCAGGATCAAGATAACGATACCTACCACTATAATCGTGACTCCGCAACAACCGCAACATTTGATACACCTCTTACGATTTCGTTTCTTTGCCAACTCTGTTCTGGAATTAACGCCTTCGTCGCTTTCGACGTGTACACGATGGGATGAAGGGGCCAATGGACGAACTTGTTCTCTAGATGAATTTGGAGATTCTGGTGGAGACATTTTATTTTGTGTTGTGTTATACTATAATATATGAAATGATGAATTTCTTTTATAGTGTATATTATGAAGTATATTAACCGCGTTACCATGGCTTTCAATAATTGACTTTTGGTGATGAATAAATTCATTATATAATAAAGTCATGGAAGCTTCTTCTCGTGAATAATTATTATATTTGCCAAAGAGAGATTTATATTTCATATCGAAAGTTATAAATGTGTAGCCAAAAGGAGTATGTCTGAACTCTACTGATAAAATTGTCTCGAGGGGAGGAGAGCATGTATGGAGCTACATTCAATCAAGAGTGATTAGATCAAAATCCTTCATTAGAAAACTTTTTCGAAATTATAGG
>JAOTQJ010000102.1:2549040-2579648 GCA_025642045.1 Solanum sejunctum | reverse complement strand
TGGATTGTGATTTTAGGGATGAGAGAAATGATCTCCAATCTATGGCTATTTATAAGAAAAAAATCACCATGTGAATGGTAAGTGTAAAACTAAAGTAATTGTTGGCTGCCCACAATTGTTCAATGTTCACATTTGCCTAATAAGGCTGCCCAATTGTTGTTCACACTGCTGTCCAACAAGCTCAATCCATAAAATTTTGGACAAATTGAACAAATTCACCTATATATACACTCATTTTGACACTCCTAATTTAAACTATCTGCTCAAATCCAACTAAAAGTAATTGGTGTTTTAATTCAAACTATCCATTCAAATTACACCAATTACTTTTACTTTGTCTATGAATATATATGTCAAAGGTGGGATTTGGTGAGCTTTTGCTTTCCTATAGAATTCTTAGTTTATTACTTTCATTGTGTTTTAGTCTTACTTTCAATTTATATATGTTACTTTCTTCTTCGAGTTTGTACGATTAAAATAAAAGTGAATAAGTTTTAATTGTTTTGTACAATGTTTCAGATAAAATTCAATATTTTGAGTTTTATTTCTATATTTTTTCTTCTAATAGTTATGTTTCAAAATTTTGTGCAAGTATTTTTCTTTCATATTTTATGAATGATAGATGTTCATAGTTGAGAAATTAGTTTTGCTAGAGATTTTGATATTAATATTGTCATGATTCCGAGATATATATGTAAAAGGACATTCAAAAATAAAATAAATTAGTATTACTACTTAATGAAAGTCCATATATACTTCCTTTGTTGAACAATAGTTGTTCGTTATTAATATGACATATGAATTAAGAAACAACAAATGATAAAAGTAGTTTTAACAAATTATCTTTATTAAATATAAATCATCTAAACATTGAAAAATGAATACTGTTTAATAACAAGAATAAAATAGATATAAAACGATAACTTATTCCCTGGTTTTATAAGTTGAACAAGAATTATTGGAATTCTAAAATATTATAGTGGATAAGTAAAGATAGATCGAGTGAGTATTATATAAAAGGAGAATCCCATATTTTTCCTTCCATTTTTGCTTAAGGATGCCATGTTAAGTGTCACGGAGGTAGATAATTTGATAAAATTGGCTAATCATTCATTAATATATACTTGTAAAATACACGTGTTCAAGAACTAATTTAGTTAAAAGTACAACTCATGAGTAAATATATATATAATTATCGAGAACAAATTTAAATTTCAAGAAAATAACGAATTTCATTTTAGAAGTATAATTTATCAAGACAAAGTGACAAAGCCCTAAAATGGTGTCCCCATTTACCCAAACAAACTGTAAGCTTGAACTTGTTTTGATTTTGTCTTATTTATTTGAGCCATATGTACAGATTTGAGAGAAAGGCAACAAAGGGTAGAAGTACTTTGCATGTGAAAGTGATGTTGTTATATGACACGTAACTTCTCGGACCATGAAATAGGCAGATAGGTGATACGTAATTTTAGATCATGAAGCAGATAGGTAGTTAACACATAACTAACATACAAGTGACGTATAATTTTAGATCATGAAGCAGAAAGGTAGTTAACACATAACTAACATACAAGTGACGTATAATTTTAGATCGTGAAACAGATAGATAATTGACACGTAACTAACATGCAAGTGAGACGTCATTTTAGACCATGAAACAGATAGATAACTGACACGTAACTAACATGTAAGTGATACGCAATTTTAGACCATGAAACAGACAGGTAACTGACACATAACTAACACGTAGGTGACACACAATTTTAGACCATGAAACAGATAGGTAACTGACACGTAACTAACATGCAAATGACACGTAATTTTAGATCATGAATCAGACAAGTAACTCTCCCTTCTAATATAAGGGATTTCATAAACACATTTTACAAATAAAAATTTATGAAATTTAATTCTAAGATGCATTGTGGATTGAAATTTAATTTCTAAGATGCAATGTAAGTTAATTACTTCGTTATCTCAGTTAATTTAGAAACACACGTAAATCCTATATCTTTTTGAAATTCAAAAAACTTATACATTCGATAAAAAATTTTCAAAATATAATGCAAATTCGTCTGGATGTGATAAAAAGCTCTCACTAGGATTGTTTTTCCAAATTGATTGATCAACATTTTCCTCTTTATGATAGCTGAGAAACATTTTAAATACTTTTCGACAAGGAAAGAGTTATAATAGAACACAATATTATGCAACTATATATATCTTGCAAAATAAATAAATAAATAATCTAAAACGTAAATTAAAAAACCTAAAATCATAAAAGTAGCAATGTGAATATGTTCTTTATTATATCTTGTTGAAAAAGTGATAGTCCTTCGAAAAAATTATAACTTTTTTAAGAAAAATCACAACTCTATTAAAAAGTTATAACTTTTCAAAAAAGTCACAATTCTTCGATCATATTATAACATTTTTTTTATGATAAATTTATAATTTTCTATCATATTTAAAATTATATAAAAGCATTATAAATCATAATTATTTTATCATACTATAGAATAAAAAAAATATTTAAAAAAAGAAAAACTCAATATAAAGGTGGGTGAAACTGTTTGTGACTCATTACAAAGGACAATACCTAAAAGTTCAGTGTGAGAGAAGAAGAACGAAACATGGCCGGAGCTACGGTGAACTCCATGGCCGGAGCTACGGTGAGCTCCACGGCCGGCGTTATCATCGGACCAGCCAGAGGAGCCAATAGGCCAGGCGCTTCGTATGTAAACTCGTTTCGAATCTCCGCCGTTGCTGACAGATTAGCAACGCATGTGTGTAATCAGCCCAAAATTGACACTCAGGAGTTTATTCACCTCTGTCTCTCACTTGCAAGGTTCCATTTTGTCCTTTTCGAACCTTATTTGGCCGGAGATAATTAATATGCTACTTCTGTAATTGCTAGTGTTATTTTTTTCTTCTGATTTGTTATACCTGCGCTGATAGTTGTTAGGTTTTGATGTGTAGGTTTTTTAGCCCTTGTTTGTTCAATAGTGTCTTTTTTTGCTTGATATTGTCATTTTATTGAATTTTTTGGGAATCCACTCTGCTTAGCAACTAGGTCTTTTCGCCCTCATTTTTCTTTGAAATTCTCGGTGGTGGTGTTTGGGCCACCTTCGGCGCATCTCGTCTAATTGCGTGTGATACCTGCCACCTCCCATTAGGTAGTAGGTGACTTTATTTAGGGGTTAGGACATAAAGGCTTGGACGTATAGAAGAAATGATTACTCTCTTTGTTTCATTTTACATTTTACGTGGCATCATTCCAAAAAGAATGTTAATAATTTAACTTTAATTTTTTTCTTTTGCTCTAATGAAATGATTGTCACTAGCATAAATATTTAAGAATTGTTTTAGTGCAAGTTTCAAAAGTCTTATAAGATTGTTTTAGATCGCAAGTTTCAAAAGTCTTTCTCTTTTTTCTTAAACATTGTGCCAGGTCAAAGGTTTATGAGATTGAGGGAGCAGTATTTTTTTTTTTGTCTATGCTGGGGTTTGAACATGAGACGCCATGGCTCTCAACCCACCTCATTGACCACTAGGTTACATGTCGGGAGCGAAAGGCTAAAGCTTGTGTGATATCTCATTTAGTTCTCAATAGGGAATTTGTCCATGCTTCGCGTAGTCATTAATACAAAAGAAAAAAAGTTGAACTTTGATATTGTCAGATATCTCAAGAACCACTGATGAAGTCGCCAAGGTCTTCTTGTTTAATTCTTTTATCTTTTACGTATTCTTCGATTGTAACATCTGTTTCTTTGATATAATTAGTTTCTCAATACTGAATAATCTTTCATAAAATAATCAAGCATATCCATTTCTTTATTGTTTGTACATAAAGATACCTGTTTTCATGAAATTAATGATATCAAGGTTTCTTAAAATCATCACTATTAAGATCAAATGTTAATTCACAGAAGTTGGACACGTTAAGAAACAACACAGCAAAAATTAAATGAGAAATCATGTCGATAGAATCTTGATTGTAAATTGTTGAGCACAATATTTTGTCAATAATCTTCTATGTAGTAATCAGCATCCTATGGGTCATTATTGGAATCTTTTGGTTAGTTGTCAAGCATAGTATGCTCATATCAAGATCTTCAGTTTGACATCAAGTTGAAGCTTGAAAGAAAATAACCAAAAGAAAAAGATGGAGTCATCACTCATGTCTGCAGTATTAGGACACAGATCAGGACAATCATGTCTAAGACCAATAGCAACAAAAAGGAATGACATCAAAGAGTATGATATGATGACTGTGGAAGAAGAACCATTGACTCCACGGTTAAGAATGACCATTGAATCCCATGGAATATTGAACAATACCATTGATGTTATACGCAGTAATACTGCAGCAATAAAAAGTTGGGACACAAAAAATCCAAATTTAGGGTTTAAGGCTGAACAAACAATTGTTATGCAAATGGGGAAAACCAGTATAAGCCATGCGAAGGAAAAGAGAAGACAGATAAATCTTTGTACCTTTGAATCTTCTTAACTGGAACACTTCTTCTCTTTTATTGATGTTTTCTCTGTGTTGGGCGGACTGAAAACTTTAGGCATTTGGTTGAACACAAGTGTAGTAGCACAAGATCTGGTTTGAAATGTTTTCAAAGAATTTTAAAACAGGAGCTTTGACTGTCTCCTTTTTATCAGGAGCAAAAATTGACCTTTAATTTTTAGATATAATAATTGATTAAAACTGAAATAAGATCAGAGGAAAAGACCAAAAGTCTGAGAAAGAGATAATTGCATTTGATCTGTTGTGATGCCGGATCACTGGGGAGAGATTAGCTCGTTATCTTCAAGATCAACACATTCATCATTCAAAATAGTTTTATTTCCTCCATCTCACAGAATGTTCTGTTGATTAGGAATATGAGTTCCACGGTTATCAAAAAAGAGAAGGAAAATGAGTCCGTCTTTTTTTTTTTTCTTCATGGTTTCAAATCTGCTAGGGAAGTGGTATTGGTGATCTTTAGCTCATTTTCTTCCTGTATTGTGTCCCTTTCTAGAGTGCAGAGAATGGACACGTAGTCTATGTTTCTTTATAATATTAACTATTCTTGAGTGACTGATCTTTGATTAATGCAGAGGCATTGACTTTGCCATTGCGAACCGGGAGGTTCCAAATAGAGCTCAAGATTTACCTCTACTGCTGAAACAGGTACTCTTTTAACAGAGGTCGATTTCATCATATTGCAATACCTTCATTGATTTGACTATGAGTTGGGTAACATAAAGCATTAATGTTAAAGCAGGAATAGATGAAATGTCAATGTCAATTGTGTTCTCGCGTGAGGCGGCATCCCTGTATCATGTAAATAGTCCGAGAAAATATTGAATTTTCTCTCCGTTGAAAGCATCACGCTAATTTTCAGACATTGCCATTGTATTAGAAGTGTCACTTTAAAAAAAAAATAAAAAAAATTTAGAAGTATAGCACACTTCTTATGGTGGACATGTTGAATTGCTAGATGACTAGTATTTGGGGGTTTTTGCTTGAGCTGTACGAGATGAAAGTCTCGTAAATGGTTCTCTGAGGGGGAGTTCCACCTATAATAAAGTATATGATTGGCTCGAAGAGCGTTGCTTTTGTGTGTTGGAAATTTTGTTTCTAGACCTAGTAATTACCATTCTAAATTTTGAAATTACTTCTGTTATTTGTTACATTTGTTAAAGAAAAAACCCTACATCTGTAAATGAGAAAATGGTTAGTTCTTTAGTTGCTGCTTCCCTCTTATGATGGCAATCAACTTTCTTGGACTTTGAATGGCTTATTCCTTTGGCTTCCCTTGAAATTAGTACAAAGCCCTGGTTTGTTTAATCTTATAGAGTCTGCATTTTCCACCCATTCTTGTTCCCATTGGTAGAAATTTCTTTGTCATGAAGAGCGAGTTTGCATATTTTATTAAAGGCCAAGCTTTTAACGAATCTAGGCTTCTAATTTAACAATTATTTAGAAAGAGAATTATGAAGCATTTCTCTGCAATGACATCTGTGGAGAAGTTAATTTCTTCTGGATCCTGCTATGAGTGATAAATCAAGTATGAGAAGTTAGAAGACAAAATGGAGCTTCAGGAGTGTCTCAATTACCTTCGGGGGGTTTTAACCTGTTAATGTTTGTTGGAATAAATCTAATCTTTCCTGAAGCTTCATATCCGGGTCACCAATGTCTTTTTTTTGGGGGTGGGTGGGTGGGTGTAGCGGGTTGTTTCCAAGAATAGACCTTTTGGTGACAATCAACTAGCTCATAATCATCGGTTGTTGAACTCTTAGATCAAAAAAGAATTGTTGAATCTTTCTATAAATATAGGGTTTTAATAGAGTGGTAAGTTTTTAAGATTAGTTGATTATCATAACATTGGAAGTCGATGTTCTCTTAATTTCTGCTGATGATGCAATGAGAGTAAGTTTGTAGCAACGTGGATTCAATTTGGAAACTACCTCGCTACCTCCCAAGATAGGGGTAAGGTCTGTGTGCACACTACCCTTTTCGGATCCTACTTGTGGGATTACACTGGGTATGTTGTTGGTGCAAAAATTGGAATAGTAAACACCAAAAGTGAATTGCGTTCAATGGTTGGCATCTTATGACCGGAATGAGAAGTTGAAAACCTGGTCTTCTTGGCTGTCAAGTAATCGGATTTTGGCCAAGGGGGATGTATGTATTTTTCTGATGCTGGGTTTTGTTGGCTGAGGTGTAGCATATTTGGTTATATCCTAGTATATTATGGAACCTTCTTCCTTCTCAAAACAATTATGGAATCTTCTTCTTGTGTTTTCGGTGTTGGCAACACAAATTATATTACTCTTTTCTTAATTACATTGTTTTTATTTGCTATAGAAAAGATTTTTATATTGCTCTTTTTGTTAATCACATTATTTTTCTTTTGATCAGTCACATTGTTTTTCATCTACTATGAATGACTTGTATGTTGGTTTAGTTGAAAGTCAATATACATGCAGTTTTGTGCTTCCTATCATGTTCTTGCTCTAAGTCTATTAATGTTCCAATGAGCTGTGAATTCCTGCAATTTGTTGACTGATTGTAATTCATGTATCTGTATAATTTGCTTATGCAAAGAATGCGTACACTTTAATATCCATTATATGAATTTACTTATAAATATAGCCATGGTGCCCTATTTTCAATAATATCCCTATTTATCAAATGAATAGCTGAATCTTAATTTCTTCTTTCTTTTTCTAAATTTCGTGGCATTGTGCAGGTATGCAAAATTCCCTGTGATAGCTTACTGCTAGCACATGTCATGGTCCTTATGATTTCTGTGAAGGTAATTCTCGGACACTCGACTTGATGGGATAATTTTTGATGAATGCATGTTTTACTGGCTTTCGCAGTCACAAACGTTGCAAGTGATGTTTCAGCTTTCATTTCTGCAAAAAATATATTACCAAGTGAAGTTACCTGTTTTTTCTATTGATATACTATTCAATGAATTTTAGGTTAAGATGATAAGTTTAATTTGATTAAAGATTCCATTAGAAATGATCATGTCAGAGACAGAGTGGATGATGTAGCATGCAGAGAGGATAAAATGAGAGAACATTGCTTGAGATGGTTTGACAATGTGTTGTGTAGATATCCAAATACCCAAATCCATAACTACGATACCATGATAATTGAATGTGCTGAAAAGGGATGTGGTAGACACAAAATTGCATGAAAAAAATGTATTAAAAGATCAGTCTCTCTTTAATAAAGGGATGAGTTTGTCATCAAAAAATAAAGGGATGAGGTGGACACATACTTAAGCTTGCTGATTACCACTTTGCATGCATTAAAAATGCTTATTATTGGCACTATCCACAATTATTTTATTGACTAGGTTCTTTATTTGATAGAATGCTTGTCATAGTGAGTGGTTTACGGAGAAAGATGCCAAGGAACTTTGTGATCTTGCAAATGAGGTGGATAAACTTGGTTTGCTATGTCGCTTGCCTATCTTGCTTCTTGTTATTGATGTTACACTGATTTGTCTTCCTTTTCTGTTTGCATGTTCAGATTTCCAGCAGCTTCTGCCTCCCATTAGATTTTAACACTGAACCAAGCAGTTCTTTAACAATTATCTCGACGATAATGTCAAGGTAGGCATCTTGTCCTGGATTCATGTCCTTATATCTGAATCTTTCATGCTATGGTGTATGTTACTATAGTCAACTTACCTCAGGTTAATAATTTGCTACATACCAAAGATTTCCCATACTCCACTTGTGGGGTTCCACTGTTGGTTACATACCGAAGATTAATTTTCATAAGAATAATATTTGTGGTTTCATTGTCCAGGCGTTCAAAAATTTTGCAGCCAAAGAATCTTGTATTTTCTTCCCTTTCTATTGGTTGATTATTACTGCTATTCACAGTACCGTTTTGGCAATTCATTTAAGTAAATATTATAACACTGAATGCTAATGCCTAACATGTAAAATTAACAAATCTCATTCTTCCTGTAAAGGAAAAGGGTGTGTGTTAAAACCGTAGAGGTTGTGTTTTTTTAATGCTACACTCTCTAACTTAAAATTTCATGCAAGAGGAATTCTATTTTTCTTTTAAAATGGATTTTGACCCTTGGGCCAGATTTTTTTTTGTTGAGAGCAATAGTTGAAAACAATGTCTGAGGGAGAAGCATAAAAGAGGGATTGTCTGAAACAACTGTCTGTGGTTGCCTTTGTTGGTGAAATACATTTTAGAAGGGTTTGATAAACTAAGAAGAGGTTTCCTATGACATGGAAACAAAGAGATAAAAAGGTTTCAACCTGGTCAAATGGAACAACCTAACTTTCAGCAGAAAACAGGGTTGTTTGGGCATCAAGAATCTCAAGTTTCAGAGTCAAAGTCTGCATGAGAAATGGCTTTGGAGATTCAGTTCTGAAGGTACAACCCTATGGAGAAGATTTATTAGCCAGAAAACGTGCTATGTTGAACCACTGGTTACCAAGGAAACCAGCAACCAATATGGTTGCAGTGTTTGGAGAACTATCTGAACTCTCTGGCCAATTTCTAAGAATCACAATAATATAATGGTTATAATTGTGCAAAAAACTCCTTTTGGGAGGATCACTGGATTGGACAGAGCAAACTTTTAGGCCTTTTCCTGATCTTTACTCCATTAGTTCCCCAAAAGAGGCAACCGTCTGCCAAGTCTTGTCCCAATGAGGCTGGAATTTAATGTTCAGGAGAGTACTCAATGACTGGGGAATTGACAGAATCTCATCTCTACTTCTGATTCTTAACACATTCACTGGGGGCTCAGAATCTTCAGATAAACATAAATGTCCCTTAAACCGCAAGGACATTTTCACTGTCAAAAGCGCATACCAGAATCTCATTATCTCAATCCCGAACCTCTCTCTCTGTGGTAATGATGTAAAGAATATTGACGTCTTTCCATCCACGGCAAGACAACCACAAATTTGTGGCACATGTTCTTTTGTATTTTAGGAGTGAATTATGTCATGCCAAAAAATACTTTGGATCTTCTTAATAGCTGGAAGGGGATTGGCAGAAGAAATGGAATGAGGACAGGTGGAAAGCCATTCCAGCTTGAATTTGGTGGACAATCTGGAAAGAAAGAAATTCTTAAGAGTTTGAAGACAAATGCAACCCCTTACCAAAGATCAAGATGAGCGGAAAGAAGGAAGAGGAGTCAAAGTGTAGGGATTGATTATCTACGTCATTCGAGAAGGAGATGAAACTTGAAAGTGGATAGTCACAGGAGGGGAAAAAAATTCCAGCAGTTTAATCAGTGAGAATGTGTTGATGCTAGTGATTATCCTCTAATTCTTGCACATTTTAAGATCAATTCTTTTATTGGTTAAAGATATTATTGACTTGATGTTTAGATTCCTATCTCAAAATATTCCCTTTAAGAAATGTCTGATATAATCGCTTGAGGACTTGTTCTATTGGATTACCACAAAGTTGTAGTTTGCTCATATTCAGCATTTGCTGCTTGCTTTTGTATTGGTTCTGTGATGTGTATATCTCATGGCTTTCTTCCACTGTTCAGTTAGAGGTTGAATTTTCATTGATGAGTCTACTTGGTTAGTACAGTTAATTTTGTTGGAATATGTGCTTAATTACATCTCAATTACTTGTTCGTTTACGAGTTGACAGATTTTATCCACGGCTGAGAATTGGTCAGATAGTTACTTTCTTGGAGGCCAAGGTAGTAATTTAAAAACACATCCTCCTAGTGGTGGCCTGTGAGCTAGTGTAATTTTATTGCTGTGATATTGATGCCACATTTTTTGCAATCTTGTAGCCTGGATTTGGTGCCTATGTGAATGATTTCCAGATAACGAAGAATATGAACATTTTGGAAGGAGAGAAAGTGGTAAGAGAACTCTTAGATTATTACAATAAATTTTTTTAATCTTCTTTTTCCTTTGCGGCAGCTGGATAAATTGAGGGCATTATATGCGCGCTTGTTATCTGTATCTTGCTATTCATCAGTCTGTTGCTTTTTTGATTTCTTATTTCTCATTCAGCAATGCATCAAAATTTGAAATACCTCGCAATCTTATGTTTCCTTTTGTTTGCAGAGACTTTTTGTTGCACAAACAGATAATCTGGAGACCTCACTATGTCTTATAACACCTCCGCAAGTGAAGTATGAAAGTGTTTTCGTTTTTACTGATTGAAATGGCTTTGGCATATTGACTTGATTTTTGGCAGGTTAAATTACTTTGACAATTCTAAATGTCATTCATTTTAACTTCTGCAGCTTTCTTCTAAATGGGACTCCCGTCGTAAGGAGGAGTAATGTGTCAATGGTCTGTTGCCACTATAACTTTGCAGATGTGTTAGTATACAGAAGTCTTGTGTCTTACTGGCGCTCAAATTACTAAAAATTATGTTTCATTTGCTAGGACCCTGGACCTCAGCTTCCATCTCCCGTACCTCATATGCTTAAATTTGGAACAAATATTCTTCAAGCTGTGGGCCAATTCAACGGTGTGTTTGAATATATCTTCCAGTTTTTTAAGTGAATATAATGAAATAACACTTGGGCTAACTCAATCCAAAAGCTAGCTCATGAGGGGACTCTAATACCACTGTTCCCCCCCCCCTCCCCCCCACCCACACTTCAGGCCAACTGGAGTGTGGACAATAACATGGAGCCCAAACTGAGAAGGACCTGGCTCTGACTCTAATACCATGTGAAGATATGACATTTGAGCCTAATTCAACCCCAAAAGCTAGCTTATGGGGAGAGAATTGCTCAATCTATGTAAGGAGAGAATTCCCCAACCAATGTGGGGCTCTAAGTCTCTCTTAACAGAAACTGAATAGTACTAACTCTTCTATGTGCTTATTATGAAGGAAATTATATCATAGCTATTGCCTTCATGAGTGAGATCTCTACCCCTGTTCAGGCCACACTCCCTGATTACAAGCAGGCTCCTGTTTCTTCTGTTGATCCAGGTTTGTTCTTATTCCATCTTTTACCCTTTTTTGTGTTACTACATTGAGTATGATACATGTTCTTGTTACCCACTTGACTAGATGTATAGTTCAAGTTTGCCATTCCCACCATCCCCAATGGGAAATCTGAAAAGATCCCCTTATAAGGAGAAATTATCAATATGCTGTTTTGTTAATGCAGAGGTTACTGAGGGTCCATCAAGAATTTCTCTGAATTGCCCCATAAGGTATGCTTACAATCTTTGTTGCTTCGGAATTTGACAATGTTATCTTTATGAAGTGGCTTTTATTATCTTGACATGTGTGTATCCTTTTCTCTGTCTTCCTTGTGCATGATTAGCTTCATTCTTGATTGTGATAGTAAAAAAATGCAACTTTTTTTTGTTCCTAGTTGTTCTCTTTCCACCCCTTATCATCTCAAAACTCAAAAATGACACTGCTCTTTGTGCTTTCTTCTGTGAAGAGATGGCTGCCATCTTGGTACCCTCAGTTATTAGAGGTTGGTAAGAACCAACACATACAGAAGTAAAGAAGAGAGAGAAGCGCTATTTTGAGCAGAGTTGCTTTAGTCTATATACATTAAGGTTTTTATGGTTTCAGGACAATTTTCTCCATATTTCTTGAACCCTAGACTTTCTAACTGTTGAAGAATGACAAAAAGTCCACATTGATGGTCAATGAGATGGGTGGACTCCTTATAAGGCTTGGACAATCCTCCTTCCGTTGAGCTACTTTTTGCAGTGTGAGTTAAGGCCCATGACCTAATTTTAAATGATATTAGAGCAAGATCCATCTCACCCAATGTTGGGCCCTCGAAAAGCCTATGCACCAGATGATAAGCACTGGGCGTTGACAAAAAGTCTCACATTGGTGGTTAATGAGATGGGTGGACTACTTATAAGGTTTGGACAATCCTCCTTCCGTTCTGCTAGCTTTTGGGGTGTGAGTCAGGCCCATGACCTAATTTTACACTAACAAATAAGGACTAGCATAATCCCCTTCCCATTCCATTCAGGAACATACTAGGGTTTATGAAAACTTTGGTATGTGGATTACGGGAAAGACATGATTGAGATAAGGTACTTCCTGTCACGATTCTAAGCATATTTTATTTGTTTCAGCATAATTTATTTAAGGCTGCATTGATTATTACATCTGGATTGTTGGCCATCAATTTGAGAAGGGTGGTATCACCTCATGTTTTGAAACTGAAAACCCATTTGGTTGTAATCAACCTTGGGAGCCCAAGTATATTTACTTCATTTACCACCCTTCGCCCCAAAGATATGCTTCTTTCTTTTCCTGATACTGGCTGTTTTGTGTTAAATTAACTGATTACCTATTTGTTTGCCTTTACAGCTTTAGACGTATTAAAACTCCAGTAAAAGGACATTCTTGCAAACATCTTCAGGTGCATGCCCTTTTGCATGATCCAAAATAAATTATTATCTGATAATTCATGCCAGAGTATTGTATAGGTCGCATGCATGTTAAAAACTTGCATATACTTTTCCTCTTTCATTGGTTTTCATTTAAGGTCTTTTAAGTTAGAAATATGGACATGGCTGATCCTCCAAAAGATGTCTACTGATCTAATATTTAAGTTCCTGAGAAAGTTTTTAGGAAGATTGTGTAGTCATTAGCATTGATAGTCATTCGCAAAAAGCTTCATGAGCGCACTTTATGTGGTATCTTATTTAGTCATTTTCCTTCACTGATTTCCTACCCTTACCAGTTTGCACTGTCCGTATTTTTCTTGGCAGTGTTTCGATTTTGACAACTATATCGACATAAATTCAAGGAGACCATCATGGCGTTGTCCTACCTGTAATCAGCATGTGTGTTTCACTGATATTCATATTGATCAAGATATGGTCAAGGCAAGTGGCATACTGTATTATACTTGACACAAATGACCTGTTCTAGAAGTAACATTAATTTTCCTTTAAAGGTTTTGAAAGAGGTGAGTGAGGATGTCACAGATGTCATTATCTCATCAGATGGTTCATGGAAGGTAATCATGGAAAGTGATGACTATACCGAAAAGCCCAGGGATAAAACTCCGGACATTGCTCAAGATAGTCCACGTCGAGGTTCTGATGGTCCTTCAAATGCCCCTGTAGATCTTACTGTAGATGATGACATGTATACTGGTTCTGCTGCTGAAACCGAAGACAGAAAAAATTTTCCTCCGACCATGCAAATGCAATCTAATGTCCAGCATATAACAGCTGTGAATAATCCTAGTGAAATCAATCAAACTGGTGCTTCTGATGTGATGGATGATTTCTGGTCAAGAATTTTTTTGTCCTCATGTGGAATAGGGACGTCTAGTTCTTGGTCCAGTATGCAAACTGGCAGTGCTTCTGAGCCTGCTAGAACTGACTTGTTCCCAGTGCCTGTCTTCACAGATGCAATTTCTCCTGCTCTCAACCCCGAGGGAAATGCTATTATTCCAACCGCTATACTTGAGAGTGGACTATCTTCTTCCAATTTGCTGCAGTTACAACAGTTCCAATTTATGAACTCTGCAATGATCAATGAATATGGAAGGTTTCCAACTGCAGCAAGGCCTGCAAACAGAACTCCTGTTGCAGTTCAGGCCCTTCCAGCCCAGATGAACACTCCTGTTCCTCAGCAGAGACAACAAAGCACAATGAATCCCTTGCTCCATGCTGGTCCTTCAGCAGCTACTCAGGATTTGCCTATTGCATCATTGGATGGTTCCAGTCTAAGAAGTGACTTGGAGAGACATTCCTTTTCCGACTTGGACCAGGTTCAGGCACGCATGACCTCGTCAGCATTACCACAGAAGGTGAGTGTGCGGGTGAATAATGTCTGCTAGGTTTTTGAAGTTGTGATTAAAGTATGATTTAAGTCTTCCGTTGCTTATGTGAGACTTTCCTTCATGTGTGATTGCTGAAACGTGTGCTCTCTGGTTGAGAAGTCACCAGTCTGCATAGGGTGTGCTTGCTTCTACTTTCTAGGAGTTCCTAATCGCCTAAATTTGCCTTTTTTGCTTACTATCATATTTTCTTCTTTTGAGTCTGCTTATTATATTTCCAACTTCCCATGCATGTCCTTATTTGGTTTATTGTTTATGGCTTCCAACTTCCTGGTTTCTGCATGTCTTTATTCTGTCTATTGTCTATGGCTTCTAATTATCCTTTTTCCTTCTGCTAGCGCCCTCTTGCTCATGTTCAACCATCTCAACATGCTGTTGGCCGTCAAACTCCGAACATGAGAGCGCCCTATTCGATGAGCCATCAAGGTCCGACCCAATCATCTACTTGGGATAGATGGGAAGCCTTGAAGCAAGCAAGTTCACAAGTTGGTGTTGCTCGGGCACTTGCTAGTGGACAACATACCCGAGTTGTCGCTACTCAGCAGACCACACAGGCGGCGAGACCTGTTTATTCTCCTAGAACTGTGCCTCCACCCCCAGGTAGTGCTGACAGGTTCAGGACACCATTGGCTCCAGACCAAAGGGGAAGTACAGGTGGCATGACACCAGTCACAAGGACAGATAGTTCCATAGATCCACAGCTAGATCCAAACTGGCGCCCTACAGGCCGTATGCGTGGAAGCCTTTCAGGACGAGCTTATTCTGAAGCACTGCAACAGTTCATACTTACCCCAACACAGCAAGCTCAAGCTGCCAGACCATCTATTCCACCTAATCTTTCACCCCAACTGCAGGTCCTTTTGGCTAATAGAGGTGCTCATAGTACACAACCAGTGAACATTCCATCTACAGCTCCTGCCAATGCATCTGATATTTCAGGCGTTTTACCCGAATGCTCCTCAGGAATGCAGTAGAACTAGGAAATTTTTGTAGGTAGTCCTGTATTTAACACGACAACTTTTGCTTCCATGGCCGCTTTACAGTACAGATACCTTGAGCCAGTGTTATAATGCACGTAGATAAGGAAAAACGTCGTGCATCTCTTTTGTAAATATCAAGCTGAAGTGCTCAACTCTTATTTCACAAACTACGGTTTGATCATTGTGGAAGTAGCTTGATCTTTTTATTTGTAATTCAACTTGTTTTGCGTGCAATATATCATGAAATCTATGGTTTAGAACTATCTGCAATGATCTTTGTGTTTCATGAGTCATACTGTTTTATTTTTTTATGTAGGGGTTACACAAAACTGAGTACTTGGAGTGCAAATTCAGTGGTGAGAGGGAGGACATAAACTCTGATGTGAGGCTTGCCACTCTCTTTATCCCTAAGAGGAAAAACTTTAAGTATCTGGGGTTCATCATCCAGAGTAGTGGCGATATTGATGATGATGTCACACATCGTGTTGGGGTAGCATAGACTAAGTGAAGGCTTGCCTCTAGAGTATTGTGCGACAAAAAGATACCTCTTAAACTCAAAGGTAAGTTTTATAGAATGGTGGTTAGACCAGCTATGTCGTATGGGGCGGAGTGTTGGCCAATTAAAAAGGCACATGTACAGAAGATACATATTGCAGAGATGAGGATGTTGAGATGGATGTGCGGTGGCACCAAGAGGGACATGGTTAGGAATGAGACTGTCCGGGAGAAGCTAGAGGTGGGCTCGGTGGCTGAGAAGATGAGGGAAGCGAGACTGCGATGTTTTAGACATGTGCAGAGAAGGAGTACCGATGCTCCTGTTAGGAGGTGCGAGAAGCTGGTTGTGGAAGCTACTTGAAGGGTTAGAGGTAGACCAAAAAAGAACTGGGGGAGGTGATTAAACAGGATATGGCGGAACTTGATCTCACTAAGGACATGATCCTAGATAGAAAGAAGTAGAGGGCGCGTATTAGAAGTATGGGTTAATTGATAGGGTTATGTGGATGTTTGGCTTCGGGTATAGTAGGGTTAGTTGGGCAGGGGTTCTTTTGATCTCTCAGTAAAGTTTGCATTGTGTGATTCTTGTATTTCTTTTATCATATTTACAATTTGCCAGGTGCATTTCATTAATAATCGCATCTTCTTTTCGTTCCCTTCCTCTCTGTTTTGTCATGACTAGTTCATTTCTGCATATGAGTTTTGAAATGAGGGTCACAGGAAACAACCTCTCTACTTCTATGAGGTAGCAGTAAGGTCTGCGTACATTATACCCTCCCCAGACTCCACTTGTGGGATTCGATTGGGTATGTTGTTGTTGGTTACACAAAAAAAGAATTCAGAATTTTTGTTAGTTTTTCTTCTATTAACCTTCTATCATAATATGCGATTTCACTCCTTTCCGTCTAAGACGCGATCGTCACTCTTTTCTATATAAGATGTGACCTTCACTCCTTTCTGTCTAAGATTATGTCCTCAGTGTGGTAAAATTTCGTCATATCTTGTCTTGATCACTTCCTCCTAATAATTCTTTAGTCCACCTCTTTCCCTCTGAATAATTTCTAAATTCAATCTCTCGTATTTCTTAACAAGAGTATCGGCACTTATTTTCTGCACATGTCAAACCATTGCGGTCTCTATTCGTAGTCACCTTTAACTTATTCTGAATGATCTCATTTCTAATCTTATCACTAATAGTATGTTCACACATCCATCTAAGCAACTTCATCTTCGCAACGTGCATAACATATATATTTTTTAATTGGCCAATACTCCACCCTATAAAGCAAAGATACTTTAACCACTGTTCGGTAAAACTTACCATCAAATAAATAAATATAATAAAAATAATAACAACTATAAGTAATCCAAAAAAAAGAAAAAAAGAAAAAAAAGAGGGATTATAAAACAAGGAACTTAGCCAACAATATTTAACCCAACCCACCATATATATATTTGTGCTTTCTCTTTAAACAGTGGCATTGTTCTCTGGATTCTTCCCATTTTGGGTGCTATGGGGTCAATTTTCGGTGAATGGCCTTCTATTGACCCTCACAATTTCAGCCAGCTTCGTCCTTCTGATCCCTCAACTCCTTCTGTAAGAACCCTTTTCAATCTTTTTTTTTTTTTTTTTTTTGTAAACTACAACTTCAACCTTGATTTTACTGAACACCCTTTTCCCCATTCAATCTCTTTTTGAATTTTACAGTTTTTTTAGCTGATTTATGTTCGACTCATTTTTGCTCTAATTGAAAAAAAAATAGCATTCTTGGAATAATTTTAGTTGATTTATGTTCGATCCGGATGGAGTAGAATGAAGCTCAGTTAATTTGGGACTGAAATGTAGTTGATTATTGTGTTCAACCCCTTTTTTATTTGTTTTAAAAAAAAAGAAAAAAAAAGTGATCTTGGGAACAATTTTGTGGGTGTATTTGAAAAATTATTGATCTTTCCAAGTTATAATTTTTATTTGGAGAAACTTTAATTTGTATTAGGAGATCAATTGTTTAGTATCTGAAATGAAATGGGTCCGAACGGATCAGAATGAATATGTATTTATAGGGAGGATTCATGTTGAACCTAGCTAATTTGGGACTGAGATGTGCTCTCTGTGATTCTATTTGTATGTCACACTTCCCGTTTTAGTTCATTTAGAAAAGAATGTCTCTTTACCCACAAGATTAAAGAGTAATTTTGGTACATTCTACATATGTTTAGTTTAAGACTACAAGATTTCGAAGTCTACTTTATGATACTCCGAAGTCAAAATCAAACAAGCTAATTAAAATGGAGGCAGTAGTTAATTGACTGTCGTTTTTTGCATGTTTATATGGTGCAGTGGTACTAAAGCTAGCATTAAAAAAATACTCTGATTTAGGCTTAATCCTAATGTTTCAGTTTGAGAATGTTTTCTGATGTAATGATGTTTGATTTGCAAATGAGCTCTAGAGACAGTTGAGCTTTAAGTGATTCGATGCGGATTTTTGATTTAGTGTATTCTAGTTTTGGTCCATTAACTTCTATCGTAGATGGCACATACAAATATCCAATGCTTGGAGAGATCTCATATTAGCTCAAGCAACAATGTGGATCATTATTAATTGGAAAAATGAACAACAAGAAGAATTGAATACAATCTATGTAGTTGTCTATTTTATTGATGGTTCAATGGTGTTTGGGTTAACTTTGAGCTTGTGTGAGACTTAATTGCACACTATGCTCAGCTTTGGATAAACAATCCCTCTTTGCTAGCGTGGACTCAATGGCTACCATGTGGTATTTGCTACCATAATACATTGTACGCTAGCTTAATGATAACCACGTATTAGATTGTGATCTGTTATGGCATTGATTATGAGTATGCACTGCTTCTGTTACTGTTATTTCATTACCCTTACTTCTGAACTCAGACTTGTAAATATGTAAGAGAGGAATCAGAAAACCGTAGTATTCTAAAACTTGTTTCAATGTGTTTTTATGGTATGTTGCTTCATTTTGCTTTGTATCTTGATATTTTAATGTCATTTTCTTCTTGCAACCCTTTGGTGAATAACATCTATAAGGTTTGTATACATCTTACCCTCTCCCACACAGGGTATGTTGTTGTTTTGTGGGGCTATAGCATGTTAGTATGAAATGTTATACTCTTAAAAGAAATGGAAAAAAGAAGCCATATCAGCTCTTGTATTACCCTAACAACATTTTCATCAACTGATGCACCTTTTTTTGGCTTTTCTTTTTTGAGTTACTTCTACCTTTTCTCGTTGTGCTGCTTGGTTCCTTGAATATGATCTGACCGTTGATCCTCCGGCTTTCAAGCCTCACAAAGCAATTGACAACCTCATCTTCATCCCTTATTATTTTGGATAATTGTTTACCAAACTTTAATGCATTTCTTTTGACCCACGTTGAAGCTGCCACCTTTATCTGAGGTGGCGATTTTAACTGCTTGGAGAGGGGAGACAAGATCAATTCTTGCATAGACAGTCTTTTTGTCAGTCGTGCCATGCTTTGCTTCTTTTTACACCATCACTTTAATTCCTCTAGAACCATGTGTTTTACATCACTAGATTTATGATTTACCTTGTGAGCTTTAGATGTAGACGAGTTGCAAATTATTTGAAGCATCTAGTATCCACAATGAACTTTTTCCCTATTATTGTTGTGTATTCAGGTCTGTCACCCTATTTCCCTGACATTTTCCCCCTTTCTGGTAGTTAGCACATAAATAAGGAAGGTAATTATAGTGGAGTATTTGAAGATAAAGTTACTTGTCTAAGTCATACATTGAAGCTCATTATGTTGCCAAAGGAGTTGCCGTGAAGCTGAATTCGTGAAGTTAACTTACTATTACTATAATGGTTTCCTATAATAATTGGCTTTAGGGACTCTCTTCACTGGAAGTACTTTGCTTTGAATGGCATGATAAGTAAAGTGGACTAATATTTGAAACCTGCATATGCATTTCAAAATCTCTTTAAAAATTATTATAGCATTACATAATTGTTCCATGATGAAGTTATTTGCTGATAAACCTTTTGTACTTTGGCTTTTGGTAGCTGGAAGCCTGGAATGGATCTTTCTGTTTCTCTTTTCCAGTTTCAAGGATACTAGTAATTTTATATATCCACTTATCTAATTCTGTTTTCTTTCTTTTTCTAGAGAATGACACCTGTGACTTATCGCCCTACTCATGATAGGACTCTTCCTCCACCAAATCAAGGTAAATCAAGAAAATGATTCTTTTTGTTTCTTCGATATCTTTTGATATTATAATTTACATTTATCTATTAATTGCTCTTACCCTCTACCTACCTATATATATATATATATTTGACTAGAATCCTTGAGCCAAGCGTCTATCAAAAATAGCCTCTTTACCTTCCAAGTATACACACACTACCCTCTTTAGACCTGATGATTACCCTGTATGTTGTTGGTGTTGTCATCGTTGTATATATTTGGCTAGAATAAGTGAATGGTGAATGGAATAACTTTAGCTCAGCTGCTGGTATTCATTATTCTTATAAGTTGGTCTTTAGAATTAAGCCAATTATCTCTTAAGGATCTGAACTGCAGTTTGTTCACTGTAGAAGTTGTTGCAACCTCACATCATTTTGTGTCACAAAAGCATACAACAGCAGCAACATACCCAAATTTAATCCCGCAAGTGGAGGTTCTTTCCAGTTGACATGGCTCGAGGAAAAGCATATCAAGGCAGTTCGGAAAAGAACAGTAACTACAACATAGAAAAATACTGTAGAAAGCATGACAAAGCATTCTGAAAAAGGAACAGTAACTACAACAAAATAGTGCGATAATCGAAGTACAAGAAACAGTAGATAATAATAGAAACGAAGGGTGAAAAACTACTACGACTGCTAGTGTGGAAGGATAAGCAAGACAACATGATCTACTACCTACTAACCTTCTACCCTAATTCGTGTCCTCCACAACCTCCTATCTAAGGTCATGTTGCAACTGTCATGTCTTCTCCAATCATCTCCTCCCCAAAAGCCTGTGTTTTTTAAAATATCTTTTAATTATGTATTCTACATTTTCATGAGTACTGGATGTCTAGATGTTGACGAGCTTATCAAGCCTGCAATTTGATGTTTTGGTAGGTAGATAGGATGTTCATCTTGTTAACTGATCCCATGAGTGTACTGTTAGGAAATATTATGAGTGGAACACCATTGGGCATGGATTAATAAGGATGCCAATTGGCAATGAGTTGTATACGTGTAGGAGAATCAAGCACCCTTTAAGTACCAGTTTTGGAGTTTTCTCCCTTTGCTTCCGGCTTTGGTGAAGGTAAAATAGTCAAAGAAGTTCTCCGTAGAATGCCAGTGTTGGGGCTTTCATCTTAATAAAGAGTGAGGCCTGCCTGGTGCTTTTTTCTGTGTTAGATGAAAGGATTGGTTGACTATAAATAGATTAGTGTATTAATTAAGGCAGTCCTAAAGCTTCTATTTCCCGTTTTGGGCTTTAAAAACTCTTAGCTTCCAGAGCTAGGTGCCAAAGCTTTGTTTTATCACATAATGATTTCAGGAAATGGTTTTGAGATGAGGGTCCCCAGGAAACAGCTTCTTTACTTCTATGAGGTAGTGATAAGGTCTGCTTACACTTTACACCTCCCCAGACCCCACTTGTGGGATTTTACTGGGTATGTTGTTGTTGTATAATGATTTCAGGAAATGCAGGCATGGTAGAGCTCAACAGATGGTTCGAGAATAGGGTAGGTAGGGTCAAAGCAAATAATTCAGTTCGTCCCTTTCCTCGTATGGCTATATTTAATTCAAAATCCTGTAATTGTGTGTGTTTACAAGTTACAGTTTGTCAGTTTCATGTCGATTCCCTTTTAGGAAATCATGGTTTATTCTTTCGGATAACATTATAATTATCTTTCCCCATTATCACATCTCTTTGTTCGACTAAGAATTATTTCAAATGCACTAGGAAAAACTACTTTTCAATAGCTTTTATGAAGCACCATCTTGTTATTTAGACATGGCTAGTAAGTATAGGTTCGCTTAGGTTGTAACCTTTGGTAAATATATCATCAATAGCCATCTAAAGTACGTTCATGTTATTGGTGTAACTTACATGAGGATGCACATATTCGTGACCAGAGGTTGATTGGAAACAACCTCTTGATCTACACAAGGTATGGGTAGGTGCGTGCGTACACACCACCCTCCCCAGACCTGAACATTAAAATCTAATGGAATGCCAAATTTGTTTGGCTGTTTACTTTCTCATATTTCATCGTCAATCTTTTCTTTTTTCTTTTAGTTGAATCTTAATTAATCAGATAAGGCAAAATATACTAGATATGAGCTTAAAACGTTTGCACTTTAGCTATACTCTTTCTAATTTAACATATACTAATGACCTGCATTTGAATTTCCAGTTATTGTTTCAGAAGCCAAAAGTATACTTCTGAGACACCTAGAGCAGCGTGCTGAAGAGAAGGTCAGTATTCATTTTTATCGATATTCATTCCTTCTTGATGATGAATATTTGGCAATTTATAATTGAGTTTTATTGTGAGGATTCATCATGAAGTGGCTAGTTTTACGATGGCGCTCAGTCTATTGCAGTCCTCCTCCTTTATCCAGTCTTGAGACTGTCTTTATGAGCAAGCTCACACATAATTAATGAGGATTCATATTAACCATCCCTAGATTTCTTGGGATTGAGGCAGCGTCGTTGTTGTTATGGAATGTGTTCTATTGTACCTTCCTTATGCTTGAGAGTCCTTTTCGGAGTTGGGTTTAGAGTTTGAAACTTCTTTTACGGTTAAAATGCCTTTTTGTATTGCAGTTGAGACCAAAGCGAGCTGCGGCTGAAAATTTGGTACCTGAGCATGGATCAAAGCATCTTAAGGTGTCCACCTGAGATGCTGGTCTTTTTGGTGCTACTCCTGAGGCAGGAAGAAGATGAGATAACGCAAAGTGTGGCAGTTGCAAACAAGACGATACACAACTTGGTTTTGAAGATTAACTAATTTACAAATAGGTTAAAATCTTCTGGTTTTCTGCATATTTTTGTAAATATTGTTGTAATGATGCAGATGCATGTTGTAAAACTATGAAGAGCTTGTTTGTCAGTTGTCATATAGCAAATGAGATGTTCACTAGTGAAAATGTTGTTGTTGGATGAGATTTCTCTGCATGAGTATTGATATAAGTTTCTTGCTAGGGGTTTATCAGTAACAACTTCTTTGCTTTGTGATCCTCGAAAACACCTTGTGACCCTTGAAAACGGCCTCAATACCTTGTGACCCTTGAAGACCACCTCTAATAGTCTCACTACCTCTATGACCGTTGAAAATGGCCTCTACCTTGTGACCCTCGATGACCACCCCTAATAGTCTCACTACCTCTCACAAGGTGGGGAGGTAAGGTACGTGCACAACTCACCCTTCATAGCAATGGGTATGTTGTTGGATGAGATTTCTTTGAATGAGTATTGATATAAGTTTTTTGCCAAGAGTCTATCAGAAACCACCTCTTTGTTTTATGATCTTTGGAAACCACCTCTTTATTTTGTGATTCTCGAAAACCATCTCTCTTTTGTGACCCTCAAAAACAATCCTTAGTGAGAAGATAAGATTTATATTACGTGGAAATTTTTCAGAAAAATGGGGTTGGATCCCCAACGCCCCTCGAATTCGTGGGCTAACAATCACAAAAAGCTTATAAAATCACCTAGTTCCTGTTACAGAGCTCATAAAATACTATCGAGTGCCTGGACCTCTTGGCAGGCTCTTTACAGATGGCTACATGGAAGTTTCCAAGAAAAATAGGCCCAGAGCCCCGACACCCCCAAAATTTGTGGGCTAACACCCATGAAAAATAATCGAAATCACTTGTTTCTTGTTGCTTCGCCAGTAAAATCCTACCAGACGCCGCACGGACCACTTGGCGATCTTGTCAGGCTTTTTATGGACGGTTCGGTATAATTTTTCAGGAAAGTTAGCCCAAATCCTTGGGCAGCGCTACAAATCTTGGGTTAACACCCACGAAAAACTGCCGAAGTTATCTATTTCCTTTTGCTTGGCACAAAAAATCCTACCAGGGGGCCGGGCCACCTGGGGCTCGTGCTGGTCTCACTATGGATGGGTCAGTGTAATTTTTCAAGAAAGTTTTCCCGAACACCGCCACAAAATGTGAGCTAACACCCACAAAAAATTGTAGAAATCACTTATTTCCTATTACTTGGCCCATAAAATCGTAACAGACATCTTGTGGAGCACCGGGCAACGTGGGGCTCTTACCGGGCTCGTTACAGATAGGTTGGTGTAATTTTTGGGGAAGTTGGCCTGGATCCCCGGCAGTGCCATAAATCTTTGGCTAACACCCACGAAAAAACTACAGAAGTTGCTTGTTTCCTATTGTTTGGCCCACAAAATCCTACAAGGCAACCTGAGGTGCTGTAGGGCCACTTGGGGCTCTTTAAGACTCGTTATGGATTGGCTGGCACAATTTTTCAAGAAGTTGGCCCAGATCTCCGAGCAACTTCACAAACAGTGGGCTAACACCTAAGATAAACAGCTGAAATCACTTGTTTCCTATTGCTTAGCCCATAAAATCATGTCAGGCATACTGCGGCGCTGCGAGGCCACTTTAAGCTTTTGTCAGACTTATTATGGAGGGGTCATTGTAATTTTTTGGGAAAGTTGGCCCAGATCCTAGGCAGTGCCACAAATCGTGGGCTAACACCCACGAAAAACTACCGAAATCGCCTATTACCTAGTGCTTGGCCTATAAAATTCTACCAGGTGTCCTGTGGCGCCGCCAGTCCACCTGGGCCTCTTGCCGGGCTCATTACAAATAGTTCGGTGTAATTATTCGGGGAAAGTTGTCCCGGATCCCCGGGCAGCTCCACAAACCGTGGGCTAACACCCATAAAAATAGTTAAAATTGCCTATTTCCTGTTGCTTGGCCAATAAAATCTTGCCAAGCGTCTTGTGGTCTCGCTAGGCCACCTAGGGATCTTTTAAGGCTCATTATGGATGGATCGGTTTAATTTTTCAGGAATGTTTGCCAGGATCTCCATGCAGCGCAATAAATCGTGGGCTAACACCTACAACAAACTGTCGATCGCATGTCTCTTGTTGTTTGGCACATAAAATCCTACCAGGCGTTCTGTGGCACCGTTAATCCACCTAAGGCCTCTTGCCTGGTTCGTTACGGAATGATCTATGTAATTTTTTGAGAAAGTTGGCTCAGATCCCTGGGCAGCGCCATAAATCGTGTCCTAACATCTAGAAAAAACTACTGAAATTACCTTTTCCTTTTGTTTGGCCCATAAAATCTTACGAAACGTCCTGCGGCGTGGCTAGGCCACCTGGTGCTCTTGCCGGGCTAGTTACGGATGGGTCGATGTAATTTTTTGAGAAAGTTAGCCGGGATCCCTGGGCAGTGCCAAAGGCCATGGGCTAACACCCACGACAAACTACTGAAATTACTGCCCATAAAATCCTATCAGCCATCCTGCTGCGCCGCCGAGCCACCTGGGCTCTTGCCGGGCTCTTTACGGATGGGTCGATGTAATTTTTAGGGAAAGTTGGGCTTGGATCCCTGGGCAACGAAACAAATCACGGGGTAACACCCACTAAAAAATACTGAAATCACTTATTTCCTGGTGCTTAGCCCACAAGATCCTACTAGACGTCCTGCGGCACCGCCGAGCCACCTAAAACTCTTGCTAGGCTCGTTACGAATGAGTTGGTGTAATTTTTCCTCAAAATTAGCCCAGATTCCTAGGCAGCGCCATAAATCGTGGGCTAACATCCATGAAAACTGCCGAAAATTGCCTATCTCCTGTTGTTTGGCCTATAAAATCCTATCAGGTGTCCTTCGGAGCCACTGGGCTAGCTAGGGCTCTTGCCAGGTTCGTTAAAGATGGGTTGGTGTAATTTTTTGGGAATGTTGGTTGGGATCCCCAAGCAGTGCGATAAACTGTGGGCTAGCACCTACGAAAAACTAGTGAAATCGATTGTTTCCTATTGGTTAGCCCATAAAATCCGACCAGGCATCGTACGGCGCCTTCGTGCCATAAGATGCAACCAGGCAACGAGCCCGGCAAGTGGCTACGGTGGCCCGACGACATTGACGGCGGCCTGGTAGGATTTTATGGGCCAAGGAAGCCAAAATAGACGAATTCGACAATTTTCTATAGGTGTTAACTCACGAATTTTGGGGCTGCATGTGGGTTCGGCACAAGATTATCAAAAAATCATACGAATAAGTAGGCAACGAGCTCGGCAAGCGGCCCAGGTGGCCCGATGGCGTTGGCAGAGGTCTGATAGTATTTTATGGGCCATGAAAGCCAAAATAGGCGAATTCAGCAGTTTTCTGTGGGTGTCAGCCCACGAATTCTGGCGTTGCATGGGAGTTCAAAGCAAGATTCTCGAAAAATCATACGAGTGGATCGGTAATGAGCCTGACAAGCTGCCCAGGTGGCCCAACGACATTGGAGGAGGCCTGCCAGGATTTTATAGGCTAAGGAAGTCGAAACAGACGATTTCGGTAGTTTTCTGTGGGTGTTAACCTACGAATTTTGGCGCTGCGTGGGGGTCCAGCGCAACATTTTTAAAAAATTATACAAGCGGGTCGGCAACAAGCCAAGCAAGCAGCCCAAGTGGCTTGGCGGCATTGGTGGAGGCCTAATAGGATTTTATGTGCCAAGGAAGTCAAAATTAGCGATTTCGGCAGTTTTCTATGGGTGTTAACCCATGAATTCTGGTGCTACAAGGGGGTCCAGCGCAAGATTCTCGAAACATTATATGACTGGGTCGGGAATGAGCCTGAAAAGTGGCCCAGGTGGCTCGGGGCATTGGCGGAGGCTTGGCAGGATTTTATGGGCCAAGAAAGCCAAAATAGACAATTTCAATAGTTTTCTTTGGGCTAACACCGACGAAATCCTACCAAGAGTCCTGCAGCACCATTAAGCCACCTGGGGCTCTTATCAGGCTCGTTATGATGAGTGGGTGTAATTTTTTGAGAAATTTGGACTCGAGACAGGACAACGCCATAAACTATGGGCTAACACCCATGAAAATTATCTAAATCACTATTTACCTGTTGCTTGGGCGACAAAATTCTAGCAGGCATCCTCCGACGTAGCCTGGCTACCTAGGGCTCTTGTCGGACTCGTTACAGATGGGTTATTGTAATTTTTCAGGAAAGGTTGCCCCGAGTAGTGCCATAAACTATAGGCTAAAACCCATGAAAAACTGTCAAAATTATTTATTTCCTGTTGCTTGACGTATAAAATCCTATCAGGTATCCTGTGGCATCACCGGGCCACCTAGGGCTCTGTCCGGACTCATTACGAATGGTTTGGTGTAATATTGGGAAGGTTGGCCTCAAGCCCTGGACAGCGCCAGAAACCATGAGTAACACCCATGAAAAACTCTCAAAATCATCTATTTCTTGTTGCTTGGCCCATAAAATTACCAGGCGTTCGGCGACACTGCTGGGCCATCTAAGGCTCTTATCTGGCTCATTACATACAGTTTGGTGTAATTTTTTGGGGAAGTTGGATCTAATACCCAGACAGTGCTATAAACTGTGGTCTAACCCCCACGAAGAACTGCTGAAATTGCATGTTTCTTGTTGCTTGTCCCATTAACACCTACTAAAAGCTCTGAAAATTGTATGATTCCTATTCAAGATCCCATAAAATGCTATGAGGCGCCTTCCGATGCCACTGGGCCTACTGGACCTCTTGGAGGGCGTGTTATGGATGAGTACAAGAATTTTCTAAGAAATGTGGGCCTGGAATCCCCCAAATTCGATGGCTTACACCTACGAAAAGCTTCAAACATTTCTTGATTCCTATCTGAAGCTCATAAAATGCTATCGGGCAAAGTCTAATACCATTGGGCCTATTGGACCTTTTGGTAGGGTCATTACAGATGGGTATGTACAAGTTTTTGAGAAAATGGACCTAGACTCTCGGATCCCCTGAATATGTAGACTAACACCCTCGAAAAGCTTTGAAAATCGCTTAATTCCTTTTCCAGAGCCCATAAAACACTACCGACCAACGTCCTACGCCATGAGGCCTATTAGAACTTTTTGCGGGCTCATTACGAATGGATACGTGAATTTTTAAAGAAAAATAAGCCTGAAGCCCTAGCATCTCTCAGATCCATGAGCTAACACCCATAAAAAGCTAAAAACAATTGTTTGATTCCTGTTTCAGATCATATAAAATGCTCTCAGGTGTCGTCCAATGCCACCAGGCCTATTGAACTCTTGGCGGGCGCATTACGAATGGGTATGTGGAATGTTCTGAGAAAATGGGCTTGGAGCCCCAGTACCCCCAGAATCCATCGTCTAACAACCATGAAAAATTATTGAAATCTCCTAATTCTCATTTTAAAGCCCATAAAATACTCTCAGGTGTCGTCCAACACCATCGAGTCTACTGGGACTCTTGGCAGGCTTGTTATGGACAAATACGTGGAGTTTGCCAAGAAATATAGACTTGAAGCCTTGGCATCCCAGACTTCATGAGCCAATACTCATGAAAAACTGTCGAAATCGCCTAATTCAAGTCCAAGAGCCCATAAAATGCTCCCAAGTAATGTTTGGCACCACGGGGCCTACTAAGACTCTTGGAGGGCTCGTCACAAATAGATAAGAGGAAAATTCCAAGAAAAATAGGCTCGGAGCCTCGGCACTCCTAGAATCTGTGGGCTAATACGAATAAAAAACTACAAAAATTGTCTATTTCCTATTCTAGAGCCCATAAAATGCTACCAGACATCGTCCGTTGCCGTTGGGCCTACTGAGACTATTGGCGGGCTCGTTACAGATGGATTCATGTAATCTTTTAGGAAACATAAGCCTAGAGCCTCGGCAGCCCCAGAATCCATGGGCTAATGCCCACTAAAAACTGCTAAAATTGTATGTTTCCTGTTCCAGATCCAACAAAAGGCTACCAAGCGTTATTTGATGCCATAGGGCCTACTAGGACTCTTGGCGGGCTCATTATATATGGGTTGATGTAATTTTCTAGAAAAAATGGGCCCGGAGCCCTGGCAGCCCAAAAATCTATGGGCTAACATCCATGGAAAACAGTTGAAATCACCTGTTTCCTATTCCAAAGCCCATAAAAATGCTACAAGGAGCCATTCGGCGTAGCTAGGACTACTGAGACTCGTGGAGGGCTTGTTATGGATGGGTTGGTGTGATGTTTTTGGAAAAATAGGCTAGGAGCCCCGGCAGCCCCAGACTCGTGGGCTAACACCCATGAAAACTTTCAAAATCGTGTGTTTCCTGTTCCAGAGCCCATAAAATGCTACCAGGCATGTATGGCACCGCAGGACTACTGGGACTCTTGGAAGGCATGTGACAGATGGGTTCGTGTAATTTTTTGGAAAAATGGGCTCGGAGCCCTTGCAGCCCCTAGAATTCTAGGCTAATACCTACAAAAAACTATTGAAAAATCACTTGTTTCCTATTTCAGAGTCCATAAAATGCTCCCAAGCATCGTTTGACGCCATCAGACCTACTAGGACTCTTACTGGGCTCATTACGGACGAGTTCGTAGAATTTTTTAGGAAAAATGGGCCTAGAGCCCCGGCAGCCCCACAATCTATGGGCTAACACCCACAAAAAACTGCTAAAGTTGTCCAATTCCCATTACAGAGCCCATAAAATACTCTCAGACGTCATTCAGTGCCACCGCGCCAACTGTGACTCTTGGCGGGTTCATTACAGATGAGTTCGAGGAATTTTTTTGGAAGAAGTGGGCCCGAAGACCCAACAGCTCCAGAATCCGTGGGCTAACACTCATGAAAAACTATCGAATTGCTTGATTCCTGTTTTAAAGCCCATTAAATTCTTCCAAGCGTTGTCCAGCGCCACTAGAGCTACTGGGACTCTATAACATTGTTTTGTTATAACAATAATAAAATAAAAAAATCAGACAAATGATGTTATTATAGAGATAATCATAATATGTGGAAGTAATTGTTATGGGAGGTTTAATTTATTTCTAATTTAGGCATATGATTTGATGAACAATTCAAAGAAGACTCAGTCAATTTGTGTGATAATGAGAGACATAATTAGTACTTTCTCATCTATTTCTTACTGGCTGCTAATTAATTGACTAATTGCTTATGATATTAGTAAATTAATTAATTAATCTAGTTTTCCTTTTCCACGCAGACGTATGGTCTTATGATTTTTCTTATTCAAAAAAATTCCTGTCTAATCTTAGAAATTGAACAAAATATTATAAGTTGAAGATCTTTTTTTTTTTAATTATCATATAATAATATTTACATTATGTTATGCAAGAATTTGTTCATTATTTCATGTAAAATAAAATGTGGAATATGAGTAATTGTATGAGAGATGAAAATATTGATAGACAAAAACGTTAAGGTTACAAAATAGATTGGCTAAGTCGAATCTATCATCAAATAGTCAGTAGTTAACATAAGTTTTTGATAATTTATTGTTAATTCATCATTAAATAAGATTATAGTTACATATGCTTGATATTTGATTGACACAAGTGATCCGTCACAATCTATTTTCATTGCAATGCGATAAATTATATAAATTAACATTGTCTCTATTTCTATAAGATAAAGGTAAGAGTTACGTACATTTTATCCTTTTTAAATTCAACAACAATATTATCCCAATGCCTAAAAGGCTCCCGCCCATTGTGGGATAAAGGGGGGTCGGATGTACGCAGCCTGACCTCTATGTTTAAAAACATAGCGCGACTGTTTCCGGATGACCCATGATGAGCGTCGAAAGTTGCATTGACTAACTGCTAC